>PISX010027503.1:0-17396 GCA_004024625.1 Mellivora capensis | reverse complement strand
AAATGGGATATCAAGACATACCCTACAGACATTAAAAGGATAAAAAGGAAATACTAAGCAACTCTAAGACATGTAAATTTTTTTAAAAAGATTTTATTTACTTATTTGACAGAAAAGAGACACAGTGAGAGAGGGAACACAAGCAGGGGGAGTGGGAGAGAAAGCAGCAGGCTTCCCACTGAGCAGAGAGGCTGAGAGCTGGATGCAGGGCTCCATCCCAGGACCCCAGGATCATGACCTGAGCCGAAGGCAGCAGCGTAATGACTGAGCCACCCAGGCACCCCTAAGACACGTAAATTTAACTTAGACAAAATGGACTTATCCTTTGAAAAACTCTTCTGCAGCTCACCCAAAATAAAATAGATAATTTGAATAGCCTTAAAGCTATAAAGGGTTTGGGCTTATAATTTACTGCAATTGTAATTGGGTTTGTAACTATGAAAGACATCTCCAGGTCCAGATAGTTTCTATGAAGAATTCTATGAAAGTTTTAAAGAATTAATACAAATTCTGTACAATTTTTTCAAATATTTAAAGAGGAGAAAACACTTCTTAATTGATTTTTTGAGGCAATTATTATGCTAATACCTTATACCACATTAAAAAGTTCCCCTCATCCCTAGAGTGTAGTGTCACTTATGAATATAGATACAAAAATGTTTAACAAAACATTAGCAATATACAATATGTAAGAATTATATATATGACCCAACGGGGTTATTCTAGGGATGCATAGCTGATTCAGTTTTCACAGATTACTTAATGTCATTATTAATAGGCCAGAAAAGAAAAATGACATGACTATGTCAGTCTGTGCAGAAAAACCATGTGAAAAATTTCAGCACTCATTTATGATAAAAAAAAAACTTCCAGAAAAATGGGAATAGAAGTGAATTTCCTCAACTTGACAAAGAATTTCCACAAAAAACCTACAGTTACCATTATATTTAATGGTGAAAGACTGACTAGTAGACCAGTAATTGCAGCCTAATCAGAAAATAACAAAATTAGCTATTTACCCTGGGGCCTGGGGTCTTAAAAACCCTGTAAATCACCTCTATTTTGAGACTAAGAGAGGTGAAGCAGGACATTGAGACACTGAATATTTCACCTATAGAGACTGTGAAGTGTCACAAAAGAGATTATTTCAGTTAGTTGTGGTAAGAAGTTGTATTCCTAGTCTATTGCTACTTAACAATTTACCAAAAACTTAGTGGCTCAAAGCAACACAATTTCATTACCTTACAATTCTGAAGGTCTGAAATCCAAGATGAGTGTTAGTAGGCTAAAATAAGGCATTAGTGGATTGTGTTGCTTTTGAAAGCTCAAAGGAGAAAATTTGCCCTTGCTCTTTCCCAGCTTCTATAGGCTACATTCATCTGCTGGGTTATGGCCTCTTTCCCCACCTTTGATTCCAAAAGTGTAACAATTTCAAGTCTTTATTTCCGGTTCTAACCCTTCTGCCTCCCTTTTATAAGGACCCTTGTGATTACTTTGAGCCCACGTGTTACTACAGAATAACCTATCTAACACAAGATGCTTCATTTAATTACATATTAAAGGTCTATTTGGTCATGTAAAATATTTGCAGGTTATGGGAATTGAGGAAAGGTCACTATAATGCCTGCCATAAAAATTGAAGTTGGAATAAATCAAATACATACAAAAAATAAAATTTATTATAGAGACCAAAAGTTAGCATTGTTATATGCTTATTTATTTTTTCTCTTATCAAAAAGGAGACAATTTTTTAAAAGAGAAACTACATATTTTTCATCATATCTGAGAATACAGATTTTTCTCATTAGATAAGTATACCAAAAAAAAACAAACAAACCCAAAAATAACAAAAATTCTCCGCAAATTTCTTTTGGATTTTGCACAGTATCCCAGTTTTTTACAGTGTGACTAAAATGTGCAAATAGCACATTCTTTCTCTTTATCTCTCTCTCTCACACACACACATACACATACACCCTACATGCACACACATGAAAACAAAAAATTTAGTTCAGATGGAGTTTAGGGTTGAAATCATGTTTCAGACAAATTCACTAAACATTACAAGTTTATGGAATAATGAGGCCATTGATATTTATCAAATTCATTCATTGTGAAAGTGAAAATTGTCTTGATTAGATAAAAGGATACACGAATGAATAAAGTCTGATATGATAGTGTAGTTAAAAAAAACAACAACAAGAAATCTTCTCAATAAATATATTACCAGGTAACAATAGCTCAGTGCAACAAGCAAAGTTAAAAATTTCAGGCCAAGGAGGGAATATTTGTGGGAGTAGTAATTGTCAAGATTATATAAGACCAAGATTCTATGATCACTACAAGGGATGTAAGATAGAGATTTATTAAAACCCTTTACATTTTCTTACATTTCTTTATGTATTCATAATGTTTCATAGCACAGACATCACAGATAAAGTTTTCTCCTAGCACTGTTTGCTAAAGTTTTTTGGAAAAAATTCTTTGCAGTTAATTTTTTTAACACAACAAATTTTAATTTATGGGTAGCTCTTTAACAACCATATAGTTTACAGAATAATATAGTTGTTACCACATTAATTTAAAATAAATATATAAAGTGGAGAACCCAATTTCAATATCATTTCTTTGGTCTGCTATTTGAAATATTCGACTGCTCTGTAAGTCAGCTTATCAGTCACTACTTCAGCAATCATTCTTAGTTTTTTACTCAATATCTATTGTTCTCTTTTTTCTTACTAAAAAATATCCCAGTTGAAGTACCTAGGTGCACAGCTCAAAATACACACCTTTTTATATACTCTAACAGCAAAGTTTCACCATGTTACAGAATTGTGGCCATTAAATGTAAGCAGAAGTCTCTGAGAGGCTTCAGGGAGAGGTTTAGTGCATCTCAGTTAAAAGGTTTCAAAGATATCTCGTTTGCCTTCCTCTATCTACTTGGAATAGATATTGCTACCAGAAGGAGCATCTTGCAAATACGAGAAGACAGTAAAAAGTACTCTTTATGTTTAAGCCACTTATATTAACTTTTTTGTTACTTGCAGCAAATGTATTCTTTTTCATTTTTTTTAAAAAGGTTTTATTTATTTATTTGATAGAGAGATGGAGAGAGAGCACAAGTAGGCAGAGGACTGCAGGCAGAGGGAGAGGGAGAAGTAGGCTCTCTACTGAGCAGAACCTGTTGTGGGGCTTGATCCCAGGATCCTTAGGATCATGACCTGAGCCAAAGGCAGCCACTTAACCAACTGAGCCACCCAGGCGCCCCAGCAAATGTATTCTTAATGCAATAACACATTTGTTGTGTTTTAAGTTGCTAACTTTTGTGCAGATAAAAAAAAAAATCTAGTGCCGATGAACTCAGTTCTTGAACTATAATTCACTCCTGTTGAGTTGGTTAGATAACCCCCAGTTTTATTCTCTATTTTTAAAATTCCTGAGGGACATCTAGGTGGCTCAGTCAGTAGGGTGTCTGCCTTCAGCTCAGGTCATGATTCCAAAGTCCTGGGATAGAGCCCTGCATCAGGCTTCCCTCCCCCTCACCTCCCTCTCCCTCTGCTTCTCCCTCTCCCTCTGCTGCTCCCTGTTTTTGTGTGCTCTCTCCCTCTCTCTGTCAAACGAACGAACAAATAAATAAATAACATTACTGAATCTGCTGAACTGCTGCTCTGGCTGTCCCTTAGGCATCTTGTTTTTAACTGAGGGCTAACATTCTACCTAGATAATCTTATGAAGGTGCAGAAAAGTTTGAGAGGACCATCCTTAATTATGAGGTATCATACCAGACATTATTTCTTTATTTTTTTCCTTCCTATAGTTTTGTCCTCAAGAAATTGTCCTCAAGAGCTTCCTTATGATGTATGTAATTCTGGATGTTTCTCAATGCAATAAAATAATTATTTGGGTAATTAATTGACTGTTTTACCACTCAGTCTTGATCCCACATTTCCTCTCTCATTCTCAGGAATGTCACCTTGCCTTCTTCCATTTTTTCTAGTATTAAACTTGCTAGATTTCCTTTACTACAAGGTATCAGGTTTCTTTTCCTGAATGTCTTCAAACATCTCTTTTTAATAAAAAGAACCAGATGATACATAGTGATGAACTGTTTAAAAACAATGGCATTAATAGTTTCCCAACATGTTGTAAAATAAAAAATGTTAAGCCTTATGAAAACAGGGATAGAAGGACTTATAGTATGCAGATATAAAAGCAAAAATAGAGTAATGCATCAATTTTCATAGTTGCATATGTCAAATAGCACAAGGAGTCAGTTTATAAATAAGATGCATGAATCTGAGATCTCATTCAATATCAGATTTTTACTAATTTTAAGGACATGGATAATTGTGAAGCATGTGAGAGGCATGGAGAAATCCAGAGTGTCAGCAGCACTCCTCATGTCCTCCTTTTTTACAGTGTGTCTGACATAGATCTAACATATGCATTCTCACCTATTCTTGAGGAGCATCACTTACACAGAAGGGAGCTACATGTGTTATGAAATATTTCCATTTTATACTCTGAAAATTATCTAGCCTACATGACATTCTCTAAAGAGATATATCAGGTTTATTTACAGGAACCAATTCAGATGGAGCAGGTACAGTTTGTGTAGAGCTAAAGTGTATTCCCCCAAGTTCATATATTGAAACTCTAACCCTCAGAATGTGACAATATTTGGATATCTCTATAGCACTGATTAAGTTAAGATGAAATTAAGATAATTAAGTTAAAATTAGGGAGAGCTTTAATCCAGTCTGATTTGTATCATCCTAAGGGAAGGAAACTTGGACACACAGACATCAGGATTGCAGGTAAATGGAGAAAAGACCATGTGAGGACACAGCAAAAAGGTGGCCATCCACAAGCTGATAATAGGCATCAGGACAAACCAGACCCGCAACATCTTAATCTTGAACTTCGGGTCTCCAGAACTGTAAAAAACAAATATCTGTTAAGCCACCCCATCTGTAGTATTTTGTTATGGCAGCCCTAGAAACCTGATAAGAGTTTTCTAAACTATTCCAAACATAAGGGCTTGTATGGGTTTTGTGGAAGGCTAGACATTAAAATATTTGCAAGGTGATTTGACTAAGGTATCCTTCTGCCCAAAATATCCAAATAGATATTTGGCCTTTTCTTCCAAAAGCCATGGCTCTGAAACTCTGTTTGGTGTATATCTGAAGATTCTCTCATGTAGGTATGTCTGAGGGAAGATTTTAGTATAAGTTTTTTATAGTGAGATAGTTGTAGTATGCTGTAGATCTTTAGTCAAGTATACAATTAGTTCTGATGGGCATTCATCATGGAACAATAGGCATCAGTTAATGTACCAGACAAGTAGGTAACGCAACCTAATGTAAAGTGGAAAAAAATAGGTAACGCAACCTAATGTAAAGTGGAAAAAAACAACGAATGATTTTGAAATTGACTACATGTTTCCATTCTGTATATTACAAGTATTGAATATAATTGCTTGTTTTAAAAGAACATATACCAAAAAAATCATTCCCATTTTCAACATCATAGAATACCTTTCTGTGTGGTATGTGGGAAAGGGAAATAAATTAAGGCAAAATAAAATGAATTTTAAAAAGCCTGAGAATTTTATGGCATACACCAGTGATGATATGTCATGAAATGAGAAGTGTTATAGTTCAACACATCTAAACTCCAACTTTAAAAGCATATATTAATAATGAGATTTAACCAGAGAATATCCTGAACCAAAAACCTTAAATAAAATTTAGTCACAAATATAAAGACATATTTTACAATCAATACTAAAGAAAGTTACCTAAAAAGTATACAAGAACAGATGATAGTTTCTTTTAGAGAGCTAATTACATAAAACAAGATAGAAACCTTAGAAATAATGCTAAGCTTTCATTAGGTGCTATTCATAAAAATATGTATTAAACATACCTTTTGTGCTTGAAATTCTCATAGGAATTGAAAGGAAGAGAACAACAAGAATTAGGAAATTGTCTTCAAATTTTAGATATCAAATTTAAAGATTCCGGTGACCTAATTACTGATAACACAAGAATATAAGAGAGGTCAAAGAGAACACTGAGGTAAAAAGAAGAGAAATATTAAAGGTATTATTAGTAAAAAGAAGGAGTTAGCAATTCTCTCAATTACCTACTTATTTATATATTTATTGGTTATCCTGCCAACAAAACTATACCTGAGGGCATAGATTTTGTCTTTTTCATCTCAGTACTGAAGCATCTAATCCAGTGTCCATATGTTCCTGAAATAATGTATACTTAATAACTGAGGAGTATGTGTGTGATGGAGAGAACTAGAAAGAGGACAGTTTTATCAAATGGCATGGAAGTTCCCTGTAGGCAAGTTGAACTATAGGGTATTAGAGGATCTCAAGCTTCTTCCTCAACCACTTATTTCACAGACTTTTTAAAGTCCTCTTTTAAGACTAAGGCACTTGGGAGTAAGATGATGGATGGGAAGACCTTTGTTCCTTACCTTCTCTGGCTAGTAGAAGGCATGGTCTTTGTTCTTGTGTTTTCTTCATGTCAAAGAATTACATGAATAAACATTACATTACATTATTTTATGTATATGTATGTATGTATAATACATTACATTATTTTGTATGTATACATATGTATACATAAAATTTGTATGTATACATAAAAATATGTATAATACATTACATTATTTTATGATTTTTTAAAAGATTTTATTTATTTATTTGACAGGCAGAGAGGCAGACAGAGAGAGAGAGAAGCAGACTCCCTGCTGAGCAGAGAGCCCGATGTGGACTCGATCCCAGGACCCTGAGATCATGACCTGAGCCGAAGGCAGCGGCTTAACCCACTGAGCCACCCAGGTGCCCCTATCTTATGATTTTAAGATGATTTTAACCTATATAGATTTACATGGTAGATTCATATTACAAGCCCTTTTAAATTCTAAATTTTCTACTGAAACACTCCCAATAGGCATGCCAGTGATAGGTGATCTATACATATATATGAATGCAGTCCTTTCAGTTACTTAGAATTAAAGTTCTTTCACAAGCAGTGTTCCTCTCTGTCTATTTAGGACTGACAGTGACATTTGTCTTTACTCAGGCAGAGATGCCTGATAACTCACTTCTATCACACAGTCCACAGTCATGAAGTTTTAACACAATAGATCAAAGCTGTTGTGGGTTTCTTTTTCAAATCCCCTGTGATTGCTGCTTGGAGAAAATAGGGAGAAAATGGAGAGGAGAAATTAATTCATAAAATAAATTATTTTGGGATAATTATTCTGTAATAGAATATAAAAAAGCCTCTTAATTACAATGACAAATTCAGAAATATACAGTTATATGCTTTTGGCCATCACGTGGTTTTGTAACTGTGGCTGTGGTTTCTTCTGGTGTATGCCAGATGCACACACACACACACAGACCGTACACATTTTATTAGACAGTGTGTCTACTGTTAGTGACTGGACACTGAGATCAGAGTTTTTTGGATTGGAATTGAACAGTATTATTCATTTAACTATCTAACCATGGGTTTGATGCTTATGTATGCCTAATTTTTTCTCAGCTATAAACATTAGTAAAATATGTATAGAACTAAAATGTATTTATAAAGATTAAAAGAGTTTATATAAAGCCTTTAGACAATTTCCTGGCATAGACCAAGAACTAAATTAATGTTTTTAATATAACAAGTATGTGTGTTTTGTGTGTTTGCATATATGTGCATAGACATGTACACATACATGCAGATGTATACAAACACATATAACTGCATATTATGCAACTTTTAATTTGACAAAATTAAGTGAGATCCTTGACTTGAATTTCACTGAGGTTAAAACTATAACATTCCCTTCATCTTTTTTAACCACACATATTAGCTTTTCTCTATGAATTTTACTTTCAATATAGTAGTGTAAAAATACCCATATATCATAGGCAAATAGAACACTGAGGTAAAAAATTGCTTTGGCCCCTGAGGAAAAAATGCTGCAGGCTCCATATGCCTTATAACTAGGGTTACCATATCATCCAAAGTAGGGCAGCTTAAGAGTAAAATGTGTGTGCTTTAATAATCACTCAGGCAAACCAGGAAGAATTGTCACTCTGCTCAATGAGAAGCATGTATTTTACATGTTCCAAGGACAAGGACATTTTTAAAAAGCAGTACCAACTTTTCTTAGTAAAATAGTATCATCTATTTAGGCTACATATACAGCTCAGGTGGAATTTGTAACTCAGGTAGAATTGTCAATTTTTTATTTTCATATTTTATTACTATTATTATTATTATTATTATTCATAATGCTTTGTGTCACAGTTAAAAACAATTGTTCTAAACTTCCAAGTGGTGCTAAGGTAAGCTGCCAGGATTTAGTGTGGATCACATTGTTTGAGGCGTTTGTTCAGCTGTCTGTTGAATCCCCTGAAACTAATGCTCAGTCTGTATTAATGTCTCAGTCCCGGGAAACCTCAGCCTATTCTCTCCTATAATTAATCTTGCAGGTACTGCCTTGACATTATTGGTTCACCAACAGAGCAGAACTGCCTCAGCCATCAATAATAATTCAACGCATTAGATGAGGCCTGTGTACGGGCCACAGAGGTAGCCAGATCTGCACGATCTCCTGCATTCCTATCCAGTTGATGGGAAACTGCAATTGAAACTAGTTGTTTTGGTGGCTTGATAATTTGTAATAGAGGGGTCTTGGTGTTACTAATTGTTTTGCTTTATGCTTTTCTCCAAATGTAGCCACTGCTTGGCACAATGGGAGTGATTGTCTGTTTACTGAATCTTAATATTGAGGCTGTTACAAATTGTCTTTCACAGATGGTGGGAGCTTTTCAGATGGAGAGAGGCAGGGAATTTATTACTCAATATTTCTGTATTACTGATTGGGACGTGAGGAGCATAGACAATCTGTCCTATTGCAGGGTTTGCCGTGTGGTTTTTTCCCTCTGCAAAATTATGGCTGGCTCTAGACGTTTTTCTCATTTTGTATAGATAGCAGCTGTGTAATTTCAAGCAGAATGTTTGCTTTGATCCCCCTTCCTTTAATTGAAATCCACAATTATGAGATTTGTTTCTTTTATGTTTGCGAGTTTATTGGTTTAATCTACAAAATGTGCTGTCTTGCTGTCTTACACAGTTAAAGGCTACAGCACAGTTGGGACTTAAATGGCAAACATTGGAAGGAGGGGCTTTCTTTTTTTCTTTATTGGTTGGCTGTGGAAAGAAACCAATAGATACTTCTCTCCTCAGATAGCAGGCTGGCTATATGACAACCAGATAAACTATTATTCTGTAAAATTTGAAGTTATGTCTCTTGTGCATGTGTGTATGTATACATACATGTACATATATGAATGATTAAGTTCATTTCTAAAAATGCCTATGTATATGTGTGTGTGTGTGTGTGTGTGTCTAGAATGGAAGGGTAGCCAACTGACATAGGATCATCTCTTGGATCAGAGTAACTAGTATCATTAGCCTTAGCACATTTTAGAGGGAAGAGAGCAAAGGATGTAAAGTAGATAGATATAAAAACAAGACTCTTTGGCCTCCGAGATAATTTCACAACAAATAACTTCAGTGATTACATGTCAGAATGTTCTACCAATGGATGAGGCTATTCTCCTAAATGGTAAATTTCCTGATATTTGGAGTTCCTTTTGGTCAAATTGAGTGAAAAAAAAAAAATTTCAAGTGAGGGGCGCCTGGGTGGCTCAGTTGGTTAAGCTGCTGCCTTCGGCTCAGATCATGATCCCGGCGCCCTGGGATCGAGTCCCACATCGGGCTCCTTGCTTGGCAGGGAGCCTGCTTCTCCCTCTGCCTCTGCCTGCCACTCTGCCTGCCTGTGCTTGCTCTCTCCCTCTCCCTCTTTCTCTGACAAATAAATAAATTAAAAAAAAATTTTTTTTTAATTAAAAAAAATTCAAGTGAGAAATAAGATTCCATGGCCAAGTTTACATTCTTCCTCTCATAATATGTCGTAAATTTTAATTAATGTTTTTAAAAAACATTTTTGTTAATATTTTATATGTTATATTTTTTCTGGTTCAGTATGGTGAACTTTAATTTGGAAATCTGGTTTGTGTCTATAAAAAGGAAATTCCCATATTAACAGGTATTAGGTCATTTAGTTTCTAAGTGAATTAAACTTTCTATGCAACACCCTCACCCCACTTTAACTAACTAAATTAGTTTAACAGCCTTGGTATCATTTGGGCATTTCTCTTAAATGCTCACGAATAATTAATTCACTTTGGCATCATAAAACAGGGATTTTTCAAACAACTTTTCCATTTGTTACTGTTTTTTTGGAGGGTGCAAGCAAAACAAGTAGTCATATGGGTATTTTTTAAAAACTTTAGAACTGCACATTATCAGTGTGTCTGCAATTCACTGTGTTGTCTCCTGATAATTACATGGTGAGGTCTGAAATCATTCAACTATAGTATATATTCTTTAAACTATATCTATGTGGGCTATGTATTTTGAATTCAGAAGATATTTGGGTATTTCCTATATTCCATAGTAACAGTTGGATTAGAGGAAGAAAAATCATCCTAAAAATTAGCTATTTAGTAGACTACTGCCAAGTCCTAATATCTACTATTAGAAAAATTTCTAGGTGTTTTCTTTTTCTTTTTCTTTTTCTAGTTATAATTTGATTATGTTTCCAAACTTCCAGGAATTTATTGTAACAAAAACCTTGGTGATTTTAGATATTTACATTTTGCATATGAAAAAAAGGTTAATCAACCTTAAGTAACTTAAGAATGTATGGAAATAGTTTTCCATAAAGGAAAGAGAACAGAATTCAAACCTGTATCTTTCTGCAAAAACCGTTTTCTCTAATCTGACCCTATTGTTTTCCTTGGGTATGTAGTGACTTAAGAAACCAACACGAGGTTTTGCATTATGTGATAAAGGTTCAGGGAAACTTTCGGACACAACTAGCCTGAAGATGCAGGGGAATGTAGATGGGAGAAAACAATAGTGGGTCCAGAAAGAGAAAGGGGGAAAAAAATGGAAAAGGAGACTGGAAGGTAAAGAAAGCTCAAGGTAAACTATTCATTCACAATGTTTTTATGGGCAAATTCAACCCATGTGTGAATAAGAGTTATCCTTATGGATAAAGTGTTAGCTTTTTGGGGTCATGCTCATCTTTTTAATTTCCTACATGCAAGTCAGCTTTCACTTATGATATCAACTCTTATGAGGAATATGCATTGAATCTGCATGATGAGGTTTATAAGCTAACATTGCTTCATACCTGGCTTTATTCAAACCATTAAAGGAAGTATTCTCTCTTGGTGCTTCTAATAATGGCTGATAGAGTAAGAAACATCCATTCATTCCTGCAGACAGGATAGGTAGGAAGATAACTTTATATACCTGCTCTTCTCTCTCTCTTTTATCTCTCTCAGGAAGCAGAGGAAACAGTTGTCAGATTGGTGAGATTGAAACAAAAAAGGTCCAGATATGTGGGGCCAACGGGGTGGTTCAGTTGATTAAGGGTACAGCTCTTGATTTCAACAGGGGTCATGATCTCAGGGTTGTGAGTTCCCAGCCCCACATAGGGTTGTGCTGGGCATGGAGCCCACTTGAAATTTTCTCTCTCCCTTTCCTCTGCCCCTCACAACCCCCAACTCCCTACCCCAAGAGAGTGGAGGCCCACATGTGAGCTCTCTCCAAAAAAAAAAAAAAAGGTCCAAATACGTTTTTCAGCTACTGCCTCTTTGGGGACAATCTGTTCTCAGTTCATTTTAATTGTTTCTCAATTTAGTGAGCTTACCATGCAGACTCTGACCCGTACCACATGGAGTCCCTTAATGGGACATGGATATGTTTATTTCTGAGAATAAAGTGGTTAATCTGGCTGCAGATCATGCCATATTGCTTGATTCACCTTTGTTGGTAGTAAAGCTGTTTATGTGTATGATATCTGCATCTATTTCTTCTGAAGTGTGACTCAACCTGTATTACCCCAAAACATGCAAAGATATATCAATATATCTCAGTTTTTCAGCTGTTGCATAATATTTTCCCAAGCCACTAGTTATCAGCATCGTGGTCATTTCCAATATGTTATAAATTGGACATTTGATGCTAAACAAATAATGTTATAATACATTATTCATAACTTCGCATGTGTTTTAAGTATATTTTAGATTGAATATTGAGATTAATAGTTGAGTCAAATTATATGTTGCTTCAAATTTTGCTCCATATTACCACATTCTCTTGCAAGAGTTATACCAATTTATAATCCCACAATAAAAGTACAAGATTGCTTATTGGCTCACCAAACCTTGATTTTTACAAAATGTTGTAAAATTTTTCAAAGTGACAGACTATTTTTTTATGCTTTATTGTTTGTCTTTCTTTCTTTCTTTCTTTCTTTCTTTCTTTCTTTCTTTCTTTCTTTCTTTTTTATGTTCTTTATTTTCTTTCTGTCTTTCTTTGGAAAAATGTTATTTTGGCCACAGATGTATTTCTTTGATTCTGAAATTTCTTATTTTATTTTAATCTATTTTTTTTTCTCCTTAATAGATTCTCATTTTATAGAATTGCTATTTTCATTGCACTTTTCAATAGAATTATTATTGGGGCATTTTGTATTTTATATGTTACAGAATGAATTCCTAATATGCTGCTGTCATGTCATTTGTTGCTTTGTCTTCTTACTGTATAATGATTTTATACTTGCCATTATTTGCAGCTTGCCAGGCTTAAGATGGACAGCTCTTTCTCTCTAATGTATGGCAGGCAACCTTGTCCTTAATTTTTCACATTGAGCTACAGTTTTAGGACTGGGTTTTGAAATGTGTCTACTTTTTCTCTAGCCTCACTGTGTAGGGAATAGCCAAATGAACTCAGCTGGTATACAGCTTTGATTAAAGGGCCTGGACTCTTGTTTCCACATCTGAAATTTTATGAAAGCCCCAATATAAGTGTTTGCTTCGTCTTTCCAGAAGATGTCTTATTTCCCAGGAGAAATAGTCTTGCTTTTTGAATCATTTCCCTAATTTAACAGGCATCTCAGATGTTTCCATCTCCCCATTTTGCCAGTCTCCTTCTGGTATTTTCTCCCTCTATTCCACACTCTAAACCTTACTGGAAAATACAGATTTGGTAGAAAAGGATATGATGTTTTATCTTGTGTGCCAAGACAACCTATTCATTTCAAGTTTTATGTATTTTTTTTTTCTTCATTATACTAGAGACATAGGTTGTGAGGGTGTTTCTGATGGTGTCTTATTCCCTCTTTGCTTTCTTTCCACCTAGAGACATCAAAATGATAAGCTATAACTACTTACCTATTTGTGACAGGAAATGAAAGTTAATATTTCATGGAAATTATCAGATGTTTGTCAGGCTGCCTATATAAACCCTCATTTTACCTGTCTCTGTTTTTTTCATTTTTTAAAAAAGATTTTATTTATTTATTTGACAGAGAGAGAGATCACAAGTAGACAGAGAGGCAGGCAGACAGAGGGAGAAAAGGCTCCCTGCTGAGCAGAGATTTTCCCATGCAGGGCTTGATCTCAGGACCCTGAGATCATGACCTGAGCAAAGGCAGAGGCTTTAACCCACTGAGCCACCTAGGTACCCCTTACCTGTCTTTAAATAGAGGCTTTCATGAGATATTTAGTGCACTGTGTTTTGTAAAACAAAGATAAATGCCATATGTTCTCTTAAAAGCATATCCCTCATCACTACTTCTAATATAACCAGAGTTTGAGAATTAAAGTTTGGTTTAATTAGGGGCATTTTTTATATTCCTTTAAAAAAATCTATTGTTTTGCATCTCCTAGTAGTCATTATGGCGAACCCAAAACTCATTCCCTCCCATCTCTGCTTCCCACCAAAATCCACCCTGTAAAAGGACTGCACATGCCCTTGTTTGAATATATTGAAAACAAAAATCAAAAACCCACAAAGACAGGTATTGCAGTCAGAACTTGCTTCCAATCATGCTTCGTCATCTGCTTATTGTCTGAAATGGAGCAGATTACTTAACAACTCTAAAAAAATGTTTTAACAGTAAAATAGGCATAATGGTATTTACTTCACAGATATTTTGTGATGAGTAAATGAGATATTTTATCAAGGTAGTGATAAAAACTTGAACAAGAAACACACTTTCCCATATTTTCCATTTCTCTAAGCCAATTAATTTTTCTCCACTATATTTCATTTTATACAGACATCTGTATATGTACCATATAGTCTGAAATGTGCAATCCTTTAATGTTCATAGGTTTATCTTCCTTAGGAGTTTAAAGAGGTATATTCTTTGCTTTTATTTTCATAATTCAGTTGTTATGAATGAAAAGTTTATTTAGCTGGAAATGAATTTTGCTCTATCCACCTGTGAGAAAATATCTACAATTTGGTACGAGCAATTTTGTAGAAGAGTGAACTGCTCTGCCAAGTATTTAAAAGAATAGATATTTGGGTTGCAGACATTGATAGAACACTGGCATTATCTAAGGCCTCAGGCATTTGCTGTCCAAGTAAATGTCACTTTAAGTTATGCTTCCTAATTCTCTGAGAATGTTGCCAGGAGGGGCTCATTTTTTATAGCAGATGTTAAAACTTTATTATTTTATTACTCCAAACTGATTTGATTGCTATACATTTTAATTGAATCTGTGTTACAGTTATATATTTGCTTCCACCAGGAGGTAACATTGGAAATTAGAATTTTCATTGTTGTTTTTCTCCTTAAAATTTCAGTTTTGTTTAATTTACCTAAATTGTTTTAGAAAGCAAATTTAACTCCTTAATTTTTTTTCTGTACTTTTTGTTGGGTATGTTGTTCTACCTTTCAAAAATTCTCAAAATAGAGTGGCACCATAAGGATTTAAGATGAAAAATAATTATAGGTTTCTTGTAATTAAAAAAAATGTTTTTGAATGCTGAGTTAGATGAGTTCTTCAGTTTAGGCTTTCCTCTGCCAAGGAATCAGTGTATTACTCATTCTGCCAATAGATTCACTTTTACCATGGAAAAATAAAACTATATCTTACAAAGTTCCAAGGAATATTGATGGAAAATCTAGCTATAGACAATATTAGAACATTTTGTTCTTTTAGTTTTATTTTTCCTTAACTTAGTAAGATATAGTTACTTAAACACACATACCCTCTTATACACATAATTCTAAGTGTCATTTGCTTTTAATATGGAAATTTGAAACATTTACATTTATTGTCATGAGGGATATTTGGTTTTGATTCTCTCATCTTCTTTATACTTTCTTCCTGTAGTCTTTCTTTTGCTGTATACATTTTATTATGCCTTTTTTTTAATGTTCTCCACTCATTTTACTATTTATTTTATTAATTACTCTCAAATAACATATGTAAAAATATGATTTTTTGGTTAAGAATTTAATGCTATTTTCCCATGTTTCTCATCACCTCTCAATGCTTTATTACAGTTTAGAGTTTATAACCAGATAGTTTTATTAATATTTAAATAATATGGTTTATATTTCATTACTCATACATTATATAATATTTCTACATTATTTTTACCATTAAAAAAAAGACATAGTCTTTTTCTTTCCCATCTATTTACCTAGGAGCAAAGTATTTTGCATATACTTTACCACTGGAATATTTCTAATTAAGACCATTGTTAAATTTATCTTGCATTGCCAATTCTGATCTCTCTCACAGAATTACAAATTTTAATTCTCCTATGAGATTTGTTAAATTTCTTGAAATTATTTCTGATGTCATTCACACACCCTTTCCAAATCATTCTCCTGTTCATTCTCCTTTTTTTATATTTTCTGCATCAACTTTTTTGAGGTCATATTTCCCACATATTTAATTATTAAACCATTTCTTAAGATTTTTGAAAAAATGTTATTTATTCGTTTGAGACAGAGAGAGACAAAAAGAGAGAGCATAAGCAGTGGGGGGAGGCAGAGGGAGAGGGAGAAGCAGACTCCCCACTGAGCTGGGAGCCCAACTTGGGGCTCAGTCCCAGGACCTGGAGATCATGACCTGAGCTGAAAGCAGATGCTTAACCATCTGAGCCACCCAGGCACCGCCTAAGATGTTTTTATGATAAAGCATTTTCACACTCTTTTTTCTCACTAAGTAATGAAAAAAATGTCTAATTAATTCTTTTATCAGCACACTATTGTGTCTGAGCTTATCTTTGTAGCTAATATCATTTTAGTATTTCTATTTGCATTACCTGTAGTTATAAATACTAATATTCACTGGATATATTTTGTAATAAACAGGATGGAAGGTTAGTATATTTCCCATTTGTCCAGATGGATTATGAATATGAAGATCCAGAGGAGAGATATAGCTTTGCTTATTTAAATGTTTTTTATACTTTCTTTCCAGCTCTTGCATGGTGCGAAGTACAAAGTAGATGGTCAATAAATAATTTTAAATAAATGACCTAATAACCTGAAAGAAGTCATTCAGTGGGAATATGAGAGGAAAAATGTCATATAGAGGAAGGTAGAACAAGTAGGCCAAATAGTAAGATAAAAAGATACTAGAATTCATTTTTAAGACTAGGTTAAGTAAGGGAGTAATATAATTATATTTATGTATTATGCAAATTACTCTGATTGCAAATTGACAGAACTAGAGAAGAGTGATCAGTTAGAAGGTGAGCATAATTCAGCTGAGAATTGATGAAGGGCCAGACTAATTTAAAAACTATTAAGAATATAGAATTGTTAGTACTTGCCACTTTATTTGTGTCTTATGTGTGTATACAGAGGACAAAGGAGAAAGAAACAAAGATAATATTCACGTTTCATGATATGGCTGTTCACTGATAGGGAATTTGGAAACCATCTTCTATTTTCATTGATACTTTCCTGACAATCTCAATAAATGAAGTATAGGTAAAACTAGATTCTCCAAGTTATAATACCACTAAAATTTTCCATGACTTTAACCCACCATATGTTAGTACATTACCTGAAGTTCAAAATTCATTGTGCTAATGGAAAGTACCTGTATGTTGAATATATGCACTCACCGATCATTGCCCCATTCTGAAACTTGTGTTTTTCAAATAAGTGTTTGTATCTTGTATAAAAATAAAGTGAAATGAAATAAATTAACTCCTTAAATTGTTGGCAAAAGTAGCTTTTTAAATCTCTTTATAAAAATTTTGAGTTCTTGAGGGGGTTGAGAGCAAGATGGCGGAGAAGTAGCAGCTGAGACGACATCAGGCAGCAGGAGATCAGCTAGATAGCTTATCAAACCACTGCGAACACCTACAAATCCAACAGGAGATCGAAGAGAGGAAGAACAGCAATTCTGGAAACAGGAAATCGACCACTTTCTGAAAGGTAGGACTGGCGGAGAAGTGAATCGAAAGCGACGGGAG
>PISX010027502.1:0-22888 GCA_004024625.1 Mellivora capensis | reverse complement strand
AAGAACCACATGATACTCTCAATAGATGCTGAAAAAGCATTTGACAAAGTACAGCATCCCTTCCTGATCAAAACTCTTCAAAGTGTAGGGATAGAGGGCACATACCTCAATATTATCAAAGCCATCTATGAAAAACCCACCGCAAATATCATTCTCAATGGAGAAAAACTGAAAGCTTTTCCACTAAGGTCAGGAACACCACAGGGTTGTCCATTATCACCACTGCTATTCAACATAGTACTACAAGTCCTAGCCTCAGCAATCAGACAACAAAAAGAAATTAAAGGCATCCATTCGACAAAGAAGAAGTCAAACTATCACTCTTTGCAGATGATATGATACTATATGTGGAAAACCCAAAAGACTCCACTCCAAAACTGCTAGAACTTGTACAGGAATTCAGTAAAGTGTCAGGATATAAAATCAATGCACAGAAATCAGTCGCATTTCTCTACACCACCAACAAGACAGAAGAAAGAGAAATTAAGGACTCAATCCCATTTACAATTGCACCCAAAACCATAAGATACCTAGGAATAAACCTAACCAAAGAGGCTAAGAATCTATACTTAGAAAACTATAAACTACTCATGAAAGAAATTGAGGAAGACACAAAGAAATGGAAAAATGTGTCATGCTCCTGGATTGGAAGAACAAATATTGTGAAAATGTCTATGCTACCTAAAGTAATCTACACATTTAATGCAATCCCTATCAAAATACCACCCATTTTTTTCAAAGAAATGGAACAAATAATCCTAAAATTTATATGGAACCAGAAAAGACCTCGAATAGCCAAAGGAATATTGAAAAAAGAAAGCCAAAGTTGGTGGTATCACAATTCCTGACTTAAAGCTCTATTATAAAGCTGTCATCATCAAGACAGTATGGTACTGGCACAAAAACAGACACATAGATCAATGGAACAGAATAGAGATCCCAGAAATAGACCCTATGGTCTATGGTCAACTAATCTTCGACAAAGCAGGAAAGAATGTCCAATGGAAAAAAGACAGCCTCTTCAACAAATGGTGTTGGGAAAATTGGACAGCCACATGCAGAAAAATGAAATTGGACTATTTCCTTACACCACACATGAAAATTAGACTAAAAATGGATGAAAGACCTCAATGTGAGAAAAGAATCCATCAAAGTCCTTGAGGAGAACAGAGGCAGCAACCTCTTCGACCTCAGCCACAGCAACTTCCTCCTAGGAAGATTGCCAAAGGCAAGGGAAGCAAGGGCAAAAATGAACTATTGGGACTTCATCAAGATCAAAAGCTTTTGCACAGCAAAGGAAACAGTCAACAAAACCAAAAGACAACTGACAGAATGGGAGAAGATATTTGCAAATGACATATCATAAAGGGCTAATGTCCAGAATCTATAAAGAACTTAGCAAACTCAACACCCAAAGAACAAATAATCCAATCAAGAAATGGGCAGAGGACATGAACAGACATTTCTGCAAAGAAGACATCCAGATGGCCAACAGACACATGAAAAAGTGCTCCACATCACTCGGTATCAGGGAAATACAAATCAAAACCACAATGAGATACCACCTCACACCAGTCAGAATGGCTAAAAGTAACAAGTCAGGAAATGACAGATGCTGGCAAGGATGTGGAGAAAGGGGAACCCTCCTACACTCTTGGTGGGAATGCAAGCTGGTGCAACCACTCTGGAAAACAGCATGGAGGTTCCTCGAAAGTTGAAGATAGAGCTACCCTATGACCCAGCAATCACACAACTGGGTATTTACCCTAAAGATACAAACGTAGTGATCTGAAGGGCCACATGCACCAGCATGTTTATAGCAGCAATGTCTACAATAGCCAAACTATAGAAAGAACCTAGATGTCCATCAACAGATGAATGGATAAAGAAGATGTGGTATATATACACAATGGAATACTCTGCAGCCATCAAAAGAAATGAAATCTTGCCATTTGCGACAACGTGGATGGAACTAGAAGGTATTATGCTTAGCGAAATAAGTCAATCAGAGAAAGACAACTATCATATGATCTCCCTGATATGAGGAAGTGGAGATGCAACATGGGGGGTTTGAGGGGTAGGAAAAGAATAAAAGAAACAAGATGGGATGGGGAGGGAGACAAACCATAAGTGACTCAATCTCACAAAACAAACTGAGGGTTGCTGGGGGAGGGGGGTCGAGAGAGGGGGATGGGGGGATGGACATTGGGGAGGGTATGTGCTATGGTGAGTGCTGTAAAGAGTGTAAACCTGGCGATTCACAGACCTGTGCCCCCAGGGATAAAAATACATTATATGTTTATAAAAAAAAAGAAAGAAATAGAGGAATCTAGGGCAATCTTCCTTGTTTGTAGCCAGATCTCATGACTCGCATGGATCCGTAAAGGCAAACTGCTTCCTCTAAGAAGACAGGAATATTTGGGCAAACTAACTTACAATAAACCAACATAGCATTAAAAAAAAAAAAAGGCATACCCTGAGAATACAATATCTAATTTTGTTCAACAAACACTCATGACACATAATGTGTATGCACCAGACCTTATGCAAGGTATTAAGATTTCAGCATTTAGTAGAATAACAACCTTATATTCTAACCAGGGAGACAGACATGACAACAAACAGCACCACGTCATTGAGTTGACTGGACTTCAATTGAAGTTTGTATAAAATGTGAAAGGAAAATAGATGTGGGAGCAGGTAATAGTGCCTACTTAGGAAGCCAGGGAGCCAGATATATGTCCAGAGAAGGGAAAAAGTATGGATATATAGGAATTCATTTGACAGTAAAATCAGGGGATAATATTGCACAGAGAACGCAGCATGAGCCAAAACGTAGAATGTAATGGTAACTGATAGCGTGGAAACAGTTGAGTAGCCAATTTTTCCAAAAGTAAAGGGCTTACTGGCTTAAAATGGCTTAAATGTAGAGAATATCAGTCACATTCCAAAAGTTTTTCCATTCTGAATTAGAGAGTTGGAAGTTGTTTCCTAGGAAATAGGAGCCATTGGAAGGCTTTTAAGTGGAAACATCAGAGGATGGCAGGAACATTTTAGAAAGGTTCCAATACCAATGTGGAAAATATATAATTGGAGATTAAATTGGAAGACAGGAATTAAGAAGTTCAAATGCAGAGAGTTGAATTAATCATTCCCTTCAGTTTATGGCATCCTGTACTTATCACTAGTCTCTATAATGGACCTTTTTAGATTTTTCTCCCCTTTACCATTAAGTCCCTCCTCCCATTTCCTCTCCATATGCTCCAAGGTCCTTGGTACTTGGCCATAAATTTGTGTGTTCTCTTATAAAATATTTAGTCTTATTTTTCATGTGTATTCAATTTATATAAAGGATATCTACAGGTTTCTTTTTCTTAAAATAAACTGTGTTTGTTCTATGTACATTTGTTATTTGTATCGTTTAATAGTTGCATAGAATTCTACAGAATATGTCCATCCCGTTTTATTTAGTGATGGGCACTGGGGACATCCATCTTCCCATTGTAATAAATGACACTGCAATAATTCTTCTCATTTTGCTTTCTTTATGGACTTACATAAGAGTATCTCTGGGATGTATACCCAAGGTTGGGATGTCTGGTTGTCATATATACATATATACATAAATATATATGTATATGTATATATATATATATATATATATATATATATTCAGTTTCACGAAGATTGACCGAATGCTTTTCCAAATGGTTGCTCCAGTTTATTCTCTCCCTCACAGTGTAGAAGGTTCCTGTTTAAGCACTCCTTGCCAAAATTTGGTATTATATAATGGACATGAAAGATGTTGTAATGTCCAAAATGTTGTATTTTGCATGTTTCTGATTGCTAAAGAATTTGAACATTTCTTCCCCTCCCTGTAGACCAAGCCCTAAAAAAGTTAAGAGAAAGCTAACTCGTATTTATTGACTCTCTAATGCACATGTCTTTTACATGTTTAATATTCACTATCAATTTGTGCTGAAGGCATTACTGTTCTTCTCATTTTCAAAATGAAAACTGAGCTAATAATATCAGTAGTCTAATTTCACACAGAGCCCCCTGTCTGACCCCAAAGCTCATGATTAATAAAATCCATGACACTGGGTGCTAGAATGTTTGTTGAAGAGGTGAAACTAGAGTTTTTTCCCTAAGCAGAAGAGAATTCGGTAGAGAAAACGAGTCCAACCTCATAGTTCTGCAATTTCCTTTAAGTAAAGCAGAAATCATCCTTGACATGGTTTCAAGGTCAGGTAAGTCTGTTCAGGCTGACATCTCACTTTTGGGCTCTGGAGTCATTAAAACTCGTTCACAAACACTCATTGCATTGCTGTAGGCTTGATATTGTAGGGACTGCAAAGGATGGTGAAATGAATTAGAAGTGGATCTTGCTTTCAAGTGGCATTTTCTATCTAGTGGAGGATTAAATATAAATAAGCACAATTCTAAGTAGAATGCAGAAAGGTGGAGGCATTGACTTGATCCTTCAGTAGGCATCCAGTGTCAGATGTACTGGGCCAAATGGTGACATGTTTGGCCCAGTGCATGCAAGACCAGGTGTGAATCCACTGCCTCTGTGTTGTTTTTAGTACATCTGAGTGGAGGAACTTTCTGATGTTGTAAGAAACGTATGCAGCAGATATTGGAGAGGGTAAAATTGTTATGACTATTTTCATGCAAATTTTAGAGCCCCAAATATGCTGAAAATGAATTTAGAAGATTGTCATGCATTTAAGGCAGCTTCATATTAAGACATAAAATTAATTTGAACCCTTCAAAAAAGTGTTTGGAGGCCAGCATGTTGCTAACTCAGATTGCATGAATGTTCTGTGACAACTCAAATTTGACAAAAGCCTCACTGAAAAAACTCAATCTTTTCCTCAGTTCTCCAGCCTTCCCACCCTCTGCCTCCCTCGAGGCTCCCCTTATGCAGCTCAGTTCACCTGCTTGCCGGTAAGGATCATCCTGGACAGTCCAGAAGGGATAGATTATTGAAGATTGGGCACCTGTCAAATTAGCAGACTACTCTGCTACTTGGTGTCCCATCTTCTTCCTCCTCTCTTCCCTAATGGCTCACAGAGATGTTAAATACAGTAGTCAGAGAGAAAAGAGAGACAGTTTCAGAAGTCCTTTGAGAACCACATGCTCTTAATGAACAGCTTTCATTTACAGAGCATTGCATATGGGCCCAACAAACGAATTTTGTGCCATTGCATATGTGCCAAAATGAATTTTGTTCATATCACCATTTAGTTGTCACACAATACCTGGAAAAGCTGACATTATTATTATTTTATTTTACACATGAGAAAATTAAGGCTTAGAGAGTTTGTTACTTGACTGAGTTCACCAAGAGACTTAGTGATACATCTAGCCTGAATCTAAAGTGCCTATCTTTAAACCCAACATTTTAATAGGAAGTATTCCCCCCAAAGAGGGAAATATTGGACTTTATTTCAAAGTCATGTTTGTGATGCCAGGAAAAATATAAAATGTGATAAAAACAGACCAGAAGAATGGAAACAAGGGACATCACAAAGGAAAGCATACCCACTCTCTTTTTTTCTCTTAAACCTTTAATAAATTATTCTGGGTTGGTACAAATGGCTTTTCTATTCCAGGGAGATAAAACAAGGCATTGGCTTTAAAAAGGACTATTAGATTAATGGATGAAATATAGTGCAGTCCCAAATAGCTCTCATCATTTCATTATTTACAAATACAGGGAGGCTCTGCATTGCCAGCTTCATGACACAGGTTCTATTGCTAGGAACTGTGGTCTCTTGGGCCAGCCCAGTAATGGCTTTGGGTGCCTCCAAACCAATCCATCTCAGGCACTGGGATGACATTTATAGGAAAGTTAAACCTTTGGCCCAGCTGAAAAAAGGCAGAAAATGATGCTTAAATATACAGCTACAAGAACCAAACAAAAACCAGAAACAAGTTAAGAAGATGCACAGATACCATTCCAGGTGGGGCAGCTGAAGAAGAAATTAAAGAATTTCCCGTCACCATTGGTTAAAATCCTTAGAAGTAGAGGTTGCCAGATTTGTTGTTGTTGTTGTTGTTGTTGTTGTTGTTTGTTGTTTTTTGAGAACAAATGATGATTCTAAGTTCAGAGAGGAATAGATCTTTAAGGCTAGATTGCATGATTTTGTTGATCAAGTTGGTGAAAGTTGGAAATGGGAAGGAAAGAGCAAGACAGGTGAAGGGCAGAGGGATCACAGCTGTCACCAGCAAAAGGATAAAATTAATTGCAGCTGAAGGCTGTCTCCAAGACATGAGGTATTTGAACAGGTGAAATGTTTGCATACCTCAATCTGTAGATGGGATAAAAGTTAATAAACAGAGAGTGATGCAGTCTTTTGGAAGTGAACCAGTTCCTGTTTTAATCAGCTAAGTACCTCCTTGGACAGAGGGAGCTGGCTTTCTTTTCTGTGTCTAAGCAGTTTCAAAGTAACCTCGAGTATGCTTTGCTTCTTCCCTTATTTTATTCTTCTCTTTCTTCCAGATCTTTTGTATCTACTTTAAAAAATATATTAATGCATTAGTGACAAATTCATAGCTCGGAGTCAGCCTTTTCACATCTAACTCATTTAAATGTAGAGGAGTCCTGGGTGTGGTGTAAAACTATGAATTCTGTTACGCTGAAAAGAAATGAAATAAAAAAAAAAAGAACCATAAATGTAGAGGAGTCCTGAATACTATGCATTTGAAAGAGCGACTCTGTTTAATATGGAGAAAAAAAATCAAGTCCATCTCTCCTTCCCATGTTCTTACCTTTCTTACTCTTCCCTCTTCCTCTCCCTCTTCTTTTCCTTCCTTCTTTTTCCCTCTCCTCGTTCTTCCCTTCCTTTCTCCTTCCTCCTTTCCTCTACACTAGGCATTTGGAGCCCAGAGTCAAAGTTTCTGCAATAAAGAAGCTTATATTCAGTAGGGAGTGACAGAGGTAAACCAAAATGATGCTCTGTTGTGTTAACTGCTACAATTAGAGAAATATGCAAGGTATATATGGAAGCACAGAAGAAAGAATGATTATTTCCATCTGCAGGAAAGCAGTATGTAAAAGCGTGAGAATGAATTAGTTACATGAAGAAAGAGAAAAGGACATTGCAGTCAGACACAAAATTAGGGAAGACTGATGAAGCAAATTTGAAGTTCATTTTTCACATTTGTTTTGGTTTCCATTTTGCATCTCACCCTCTACTACCTAAGAGACAGTAGAGAGTGGTGGTGGAGAGGGTGCCTTGGTTCAGATCCTAGTTCCACTCCTTACTGGAGTGAGTTTTAGAAAACTTATTTAACCTCTTTGTGCCTTAGTTTTCTGACCCACGAAATGAAAGATAATAACGGTAACTACTTCACAGGATTAGGACTGTCAAGGTTAATAGAAGGTATATATGGAGCACTTAGGAGTGGTAACTGGCACATGGTAAGCTATTGTTCTTGTAAGGGTTTAATCAATAAAATCATTAATGAAGTATGTCCAATGCAGCCTTGATTAAATCTGATTATTATTTTTACTGTCTGGCTACTTGCTGGAATGAGATCTTATGCACTGCTATTAATCAGTCCTAATGTACCTGCCAAAGTCTTCAAGTTATTAAAATTAAGGATAGAATGCTAAAGAACTTGTGCCATCTTTTAAAAGCTAATGAATATGAATGCCATAGAGTTACAGTTTTTGCCAAAGCTATCTGGCCTCAAGATATTACATCTCTTAACCCTGACATATATGACCAAGAATGAGGAATTTCCATACCCTCACCAAACATGGAATTTGCAATCTACCTACACTAATGTCTTGGCCTCTGATTCTCAGAAGGTGGATCAAATATAAAGTGATTTTCCTGTGATCATGACTTTGCAAGTTGGTAGTCTCTCCAAAACCAAGAACATCTTGTCCCAGCCTTTTATTTTATTTGGCTGCATTCAACCAATTCCTTATCACTTTATTTTTCTAGCTTTGTTTACTTGGGTTGTCTTTACTTGTATGGAAAGATTCCTTTTCCACTCGTACTTTTTGCTTTGTCATCTATATGAAACCAGAAAATACAATATTCCCAAAGCACTTCTACATACGTAATATCCTTGGGTTTTTTTTTTTTTTTTTTTACCACAAACTGATGAAATGGCAAATTTTATGACTTACTTCTCTCAGATGTTGAGAATCACATGGCTTATGTGATTTTACTTTTTGGATCCTTTTGTGGCAGGGATAGTTGAGCCAAATTTAACAGCTAATAAACTTGTTTTTCATGACTAATTAAGCTATTATTAGTGGAGACTCAGTAAAGTGGTTAACATAGCTGAAAAATTTGAACAGTGTCTAGTGCATTTAGTGTCTAGTTATACTCAATGAAAATTAGAAGTGACTTATAATAAAATAAAAATATAAGATGAGATTAAAATAAAACATATTAAAAATATAGAGTATCATATACCAGGTATTGGGAATAAAGTTTTTATATAGCTTTTCTTATTGAATCTTAACAAAACCCCATAAGGTATTACTGTAATTGTAATTTTGTAATTCCAACTTTACAAATAAAGAAACTGACAGGACATCTATGTAAATTGTCAAAGGTCATTGATGTCAAGTGGAAGGGCTCCAATTTGAGATCAAGCAGTGTGATTACATACATTCTTAGCCACTACCTTATACTGCTTTTCCAACTGAAAAAAGGTACATTGGTCAGAGTATTAACAATTATTTTTCAGTTTTATTGAGAAATAATTAACATACATCACTGTATAAGTTTAAGGCATACAGTATGATGATTTGATTTACGTATACTTTGAAGTGATTGCCACAATAAGTTTAGTTAACATCTATCATCTCATATAGATAAAAGAAAGAAAAAAATTTTTTCTAGTGATAATAAGTCTTAGGATCTACTCTGTAGATCACATAGCAGTGTTGGCTATAGTCATTATGTTGTATGATGTCCCAAGAACTTATTTATCTTATAACTGGAAGTTTGTACCTTTTGACCCCTTCCCTCTGGTTTCCCTTCTTCCCACCCCTTGCCTATGGTAAACACAAGTCTGATCTCTTTTTCTATGAGGTTTGTTTGTTTTTAGATCCACATATAAGTGAGATCATACAATTTTTGTCTTTCTCTGTCTGACACATTTCATTTAGCATAATGCCTTCAGGGTCTGTGTTGTCACAAATGGTAGAAATTTCCATGTTTTTAAATGGCCGAATAATATTCCATAATACATACATATATACCACAACTTCTTTATCTATTCATCTACTTAGGCTGTTTCCGTATCTTGGCTATTATAAATAATGCTGCTATAAACATAGGGGTGCATATATCTTTTCAAATTAGTGCTTTCATTTTCTTTGGGTAAATACCCAGTAGGGGAATTACTGGATCATATAATAGTTCTATTTTTAATTTTTGAGGAGTCTCCATACTGTTGTCCACAGTAGCTAACCAATTTACATGCCCATCAGCAGTGCATAAGGATTCCTTTTTCTTCATATCCTCACCAAAACTGTTATTTCTTGTGTTCGTTTTTTTTATTTCAACCATTTTGACAAGTGTGAGGTGATATCTCATTATGCTTTTGATTTCCATTTTCCTGATGACAAATGATGTTGAGCATCTTTTTATGTGTCTGTTGGTCATCTGCATGTCTTCTTTGGAAAAATGTCCATTCAGGTCCTCTGCCTATTTATTAATTGAATTTGTTTATTTTTTGGTTGCTATTGTTATAGAGTTTATAAGTTCTTTAATTTTGGGGGGTATACTTCTTATCACATATTTCATATGCAAATATTTTCTTCCATTTTCATTCAATAAGTTGAATTTTCCTTTTGGTGATGTTTACCTTTGCTATGCAAAAACTTTTTGTTTTGATGCAGACCAATTATTTGCTTTTGCTTTTGTTTCCCTTGCCCAAGAGACAAATTGGTAAATATTTTGCTGAGGTGATATCTTTTTTTTTTAAATTTATTTATTTGTCAGAGAGAGAGGGAGAGAGAGCGAGCGAGCACAGGCAGGCAGAGTGGCAGGCAGAGGCAGAGGGAGAAGCAGGCTCCCCGCCAAGCAAGGAGCCCGATGTGGGACTCGATCCCAGGACACTGGGATCATGACCTGAGCTGAAGGCAGTGGCCTAACCAACCGAGCCATGCAGGCGTCCCTCCATGAATTGTTTTAAGTTCTTCTTTGATTTCCTGGTTGATCAAACATTCTTAAGCAGGGTGGTCTTTAGCTTCCAAGTGTTTGAATTCCTTCCAAACTTTTTCTTGTGGTTGAGTTCCAGTTTCAAAACTTTATGATCTGAGAACACGCAGGGAATAATCTCAACCTTTTGGTATTGATTGGAGCTACCCTATGACCCTGCAATTGCACTACTGGGTATTTGCCCCAAAGATACAGGTGTAGTGAAAAGAAGGGTCATCTGTACTGCAATGTTCATAGCATCAATGGCCACAGCCATCAAACTGTGGAAAGAGCTAAGATATCCTTCAACAGATGAATAATAAAGAAGATATGGTCCATATATACAATGGAGTATTATGCCTCCATCAGAAAGGATGTATAACCAACTTTTGTATCAACATGGATGGGACTGGAAGAGATTATGCTGAGTGAAATAAGTCAAGCAGAGAGAGTCAACTATCATATGGTTTCACTTACTTGTGGAGCATAAGGAATAACATGGAGGACATTGGGAGACGAAGAGGAGAAGGGAGTTGGGGGAAATCAGAGGGGGAGACAAACCATGAGAGACTGTGGACTCTGAGAAACAAACAGGGTTTTAGGGGGGGTGGAGGGTTGGGTGAATCTGGTGGTGGGTATTAAGGAGGGCACATATTGCATGGAGCACTGGGTGTTGTACATAAATAACAAATCTTGGAACATTGAAAACATTTTTTTAAAAATAGGAAAAAAAATAAATGAGCACAGCAAGGGAGAATGTGTTTGGTGATTAGGATAAACTGTAATCTGCTGGTTATCATATTAATATAGTGAAAATAACTTCTGTCTGATCTCTTTGTATCAGTCCATCATTGCTTTTTCTAACATATCTAAATAATTCCTAAATTAACTTGTTTGGCCACAGTGTTTTATGCATTTTCATTAGAAAGTGTGACAAAAAAAAAAAAAAAAGAAAGTAGTCCAGTTACATCTTTCTGCATCTAGCTGTTTGTTTTTTCCCAACACTATTTACTGAAGAGACTGTCTCCCCATTGCATATTCTTGCCTTTGTTGTCAGAGACTAATTGGCCATATAGGTGTGGGTTTATTTATGGGCTCTCAAGGCTGTTCTGTTGATCTATGTGTCTATTTTTGTGCCAGTATCATACTATTTTGATTACTATAATTTTGTAGTATATCTTGAAATTTATGATGTGATACCTCCAACTTTTTCTTCTTTCTCAAGATTACTTTAGTTATTCCAGTCTTTTGTGTTTCCACACAAATTTTACGATTGCTTGTTCTAGTTTTATGAAAAATGCTATTGGTATATTGATAGGAATTCCACTAAATCTGTAGGTTGCTTTGGGTGTTATGGACATTTTAATGATATTAATTCTCCTAATCCATGAGCATGGTATATCTTTCCATTTGTTTGTGTTGTCTTCAATTTCTTTCATGTCTGCCATAGTTTTCAAACTAGAGGTCTTTCATCTTATTGGTGAAATTTATTCCTAGGTATTTTATTATTTTTGATGCAATTGTAAATGGAATTGTTCTCTAATTTCTTCCTGCTAATTTGTTTCTGCTACTACAGATTTCTGTATATAATTAATATACAAAATTATTGTATCCTGAAGCTTTACTGAATTCATTCATTTGTACTAATATTTTTTGATGCAGTCTTTAGGGTTTTCTATATATAGTATATCATGTTGTATACATATAGTGATAGTTTTACTTCTTCTTTACCAATTTGGATGCCTTTTATTTCTTTTTTCTTGTATGATGGCTGTGGCTGTGGCTGTGACTTCCAGTACTATGTTGTTTAAAGGTGGTGAGTGTGGATAACATTGTCTTGTTCATAATGTTAGAGGAAAAGCTCTCAGTTTTTCAGCATGAAGTATTATGTTACCTCTGGGTATTTCATATATAAACTTTATTAAGACATGTTTTCTCTAAATTCACTTTGTTGAGAGATTTAGTCATGAACGGCTCTTCTATTTTGTCAAAACTTTTTCTGCATCTATTGAGAAGGTTATATGGTTTTCATCATCCTCTTATTAACATGGTGTATCACAATGATTCATTTGCCCAGATTGAATTACCCTTGCATTCCTGGAATAGATCCCACTGGATTGTTGTGAATGATCCTTTTACTTTATTTGGCTTGCTAATATTTTGTTGAGGAGTTTTGCATCTATCTTCATCAAAGATAATGGCCTGTAGTTTCTCTTCTCTTCTCTTCTCTTCTCATCTTAGCTTTCCTTTCCTTACCTTTCCTCTCTTTCCTCCCTCCTTCCCTCCCTCCTTCCCTTCTCCTTCCTTCCTTCCTCCTCCCTTCCTTCCTCCTCTTCCTCTTTCTTTCTTTCTCTTTATCTGAAAAAAAAAAAAAAGGTAATGCTGGCCTCAAAAAATGAATTTGGAAGTTTCTCTTCCTCTTGTGTTTTTTGGGAACACTTTGAGAATAACAGGTATCAACTCTAATTTAAATGTTTGATAGAATCCATCTGTGAAGCCAACTGGTCCTGAAATTTTGTTTATTGAGATTTTTTTGATTACTGACTCAATTTAATTACTAGTAATTGGTTTGTACAAATTTGGTTGTTTATTTCTTTTTGATTCAGTTTTAGAAATATGTATGGTTTTAAGAATTTGTTTCTTTTAGGTAGTCCAATTTGTTGGCATTTTTTTTTGTAATAGTATCTTATAATTCTTTGTATTTTTGTGGTGTCAGTTGTTATTTCTCTTCCCTCATTTCTGATTTTATTTATTTGAGATATTTCTTTTTTTCTTGATGTATCTGGCTAAAGGTTTATTCATTTTGTTTATCTTTCAGAGAACCAGCTATTGATGTCATTGATCTTTTTTAGTAGTAGAAGTAGTAGTCTCTTTTTCAGTTCTTTCTGCTCTAATATTAATTATTTCATTTTCTTCTACTAGCTTGTGCTTTGTTTTTCTCTTCCCAATACCTTTGGTATAGGTTAGGTTGTTTGCTTAGGCTTTTTCTTATTTTTTGAGATAGCCCCATAGGGCTATAAAAACTGCTATTGCTGTATCCTGAAGATTTTAGGCCACTGTATTTGTATTTTCATTTGTTTCCATATATTTCCCCTTTGATTTGTTGTTGACACATTGGTTGTTTAGTAGCATATTGTTTAGTTTTCATGTGTTTGTGTTTTTTTCCCAGTTTTTCCTTATAATTGATTTCTGGTTTCATAGCATTATGGTCAGAAAAGATGCTTGATATGATTTCAATTTTTGTAAATTTATTGAGACTTATTTTATGGTTTAATATGTGATCTATCCTGAGGAATGTTCCATGTACAGAATGTGAATTCTGCTGGTTTTGGATCAAATGTTTTGTATATGTCTGTTAGGTCCATATGATCTAATATGTCATTCAAAACCAGTTTCCTTGATTTTTCTGTCAGTATAATCTATCCTTTGATGCAAATGTAGTTTGAAAGTCCCCTACTGTTATTGTATTGCCTCCAGTTTCTCACTTTGTGTCTATTAATATTTGCTTTATGTATTTAGGTTGGGTGCATAGATACTTACAGTTGATATATCCTCTTTTGATTGCTCTCTTTATCATTATGTAATGCCCTTCTTTGTCTCTTGATAAAGTCTGTTTTAAAGTCTCCTTTGTCTGATAAAAGTATTGTTACCTTGGTTTTTTTCCCCTTTCACTTTCATTTACATGGGATATCCTTTCCATTCCTTTATTTTTAGTCTGTATGTGTCTTTAGGTCTGAAGTGAGTCTTTTATAGACATCATATAGATAGGTCTAGTTGTTTATCCATTCAGTTACCCTGTGTTTTTTGATTGGAGCATTTAGTCCATTTACATTCAAAGTAATTATTGATAGGTATGTACATACTGCCATTTTGTGAATTGTTTCTGGTTGTTCTCTTGCTCTTTTCCTTTTTGTAGTTTGATGGCTTTCTTTGGTATTATACTTGGATTCCTTTCTCTTTATTTTTGTGTATTTATTTATTTTAAAGGTTTTATTTATTTGACAGAGAGAGAGATCACAAGTGGGCAGAGAGGCAGGCAGAGAGAGGCAGGGGTGGGGTGGGGAGTAGGCTCCCTGCTGAGTGGAGAGCCCGATATGGGGCTCAATCCCAGGACCCAGAGATCATGACCTGGACTGAAAGCAGAGGCTTAACCCACTGAGCCACCCAGGTGCCCCAATTTTTGTGTATTTATTATAGGTTTTTAATTTGTGGTTACTATTGGGGTCAAATATAACCTCCTATGTGGATAGTAGGTTGAGAGTCGCTTAAATTTGAACACATTCCAAAAGCACTAAATTTTTACTCACTCCTCCACATTTTATGTTTATGATATCATATTTTTAATTTTTTATTTTGTATATTTCTTGACTAAATTTTGTAGATGAAATTAATTTTACTACTTTTGTGTTTTAAACTCCATACTGACTTTATAAGTGATTGATCTGTTACTTTTACTGTATGATTAATTTTAACTGAAATTTTTTGCTTTCTTAATTTTCTTACTTCTGGTTATGGCTTTTTTTTTTTTTTTTTTTTTTTTTTTTTTTTTTTTTTTTTTTTTTTTTTTTTTTTTTTTTTTTTTTTTTTTTTTTTTTTTTTTTTTTTTTTTTTTTTTTTTTTTTTTTTTTTTTTTTTTTTTTTTTTTTTTTTTTTTTTTTTTTTTTTTTTTTTTTTTTTTAGAATTCCCTTTAATATCTCATGTAAGGCTGGTTTAGTGGTGATGAACTCCCTTAACTTTTACATGTCTAAGGAATTCTTTATTTCTCTCTCAATTTTGAATGATAATACTGCTGGGTGCAGTATTTTGGATATTCATTTTTTCCTTTCCACACTTTGAATATATCATGCCACTGACTTTTGTCCTGCAATATTTCTGCTGAAAAATCAGCTGATAGTCTCATGGTGTTTCCATTGTAAGTAACTCTTTTCTTTCCTCTCCTCTTGCTACTTTTAAAATTCTCTGTTTATCATTATTTTTTGCCATTTTAATTATTATGTGTTTTGGTGTGGAGATTGTTGAGTTAAGCTTGTTAAGGACTCTCTGTGTATCTTGCATCTGGATGTCTATTTTCTTCTCTGAATGAGGGAAATTTTCAGGTATTATTTCTTAATACAAGTTTTCTGCTCCCTTCTTTCTCTCCTTCTCCTTCTGGGATTCCTATAATATGAACGTTGCTATGATGTCACAGATTTCCGTTAATCTTGTCTTTTTAAAAATTATTCTCATCCCCTCTCACTGTTCAGTTTAGTTGTTTTCCATTACCTTGTCTTTTAGACTGCTCATCCGTTCTTCTACATCCGTGAATCTGCTGATTATTCCCTCTAGTGTATTTTTTTTTTTTGAGGGGGGAGGGACAGAGGGAGAGGTGGGAAGAGATAGAATCTTAAGCAGGGTCCATGGTCAATGCAGAGCCTAATATGGGGTTTTATCTCACGACCCTGATATCATGACCTGAGCTGAAATCAAGAGTCAGACACTTAACTAAGTCACCCAGACACCCCTTCCCATGTATTTTTCATCTCAGGAATTGAGTTCTTTAGCTCTGACTGGTCCTTTTAATTTCAAAATCTATCTCTTTGTTGAAATAGTTACAGAATTCATTCACTCTACTTTCAAGTCCAGTGAGTGTCCTTATGACCATTACTTTTAACTCTTCTCAGTCATATTGCTTATTTCTAATTCATTTATTTCTTTTGCTCTAATTTTGTCTTGTTCTTTCATTTGGGACATATTCCTCTGTTTCCTCATTTTTCCTAACTCTGTGTTTGTTTCTATGTATGTATATGAGCTATGTCTTCTGGTCTTGAAAGTAGTGGCTTTGTGTATAAGAGGTCCTGTCGTGCCCTGTAGCACAATCCCCACTGGTCACCAGAACCAAGTATTCCATGGGTGTCCCCATATGGACTGCATGCATTCTCTTATTGTGGCTGAGCCACAATTGCCTTCAGCTCAGCTGGCTACAATGACTGGCTTTACCTTCTGTGGGCATACCAGGCAGGGTTTGCTCCCCATGCTGTTGAGAATCCCAACTGTAGCTGCTATGGGTTCATGGGTAGGTTGGGCCAGCAGTCAGCCTAGCTGTGTATAGTATACACTGTTGTGTGGGATTACCTCCCTTCTCCCTGGAGTAGAAGTCACTTTGGAGTGCCACTGGTCCTGGCTGGTGCTGTATGTCATGTGTGGTAGGTAGGAGCCACTTTGGAGGAACACCTGCTGAGGTGTATGGGTTGGTGGCATGGTCTGTAGGGGAATATATGGGTGGAACATGTAGTAGTGGCAAGGTGGGTGAAGAGTGTTAGCACTGGGTCCCACAAGCATCTGACTATCTAGGCTTGTAGAGGGAAAGAGAAATGGCTTCAATAAGCACTTTTATTCCCAGAGAAATCTCCGGCAGATACCTGTCCTTACAACACGTGTCCTAAGATTAGTCAATAACCCTTCATATATATTTCAGGTGCTTTTCAAACTACTGCTTTAGGGCTGCCTCTGGGCTAAGTTTTCCAGTATGCTGCCTCTTTAAGGTGAGGACTCAGTTTCTCATCGCTCTCCTCCTCTCCCAGAGTTAAGCATTTGATTTTTAAAGCTCCCAGAATTAAGCCCTGGTGATTTTAAAAGCTCCTGAAGTTAAGGCCCTCTGGTTTTCAAAGCCAGATGTTATGGGGACTTGTCTTCTTACTGCAGATCCCCAGTGCTGGAGGTGCTTGGTGTGGCATCTGTTCTTCTCATTCCTTTGTACTTTGATAACCCTCCTGTTTGTAGTTAGCTGTGCCAGGGATTTGGTTCCCAACTGTGTCTTCAACTCTCCTCCGCTTTTCAATGTGGCCTTCTCTCTATAACTGGCTATGGAACACCTGTTCTGGCAGGCTTCAGATAATTTTCTAAGGTAGTTATGTAGATGTAGTTGTTATTGCAATGTGTCCATGAGAGGACATGAGCACAAAATCCTCCTATTTCACTCTCTATACCATAGTCCTGCTTCTTCCTTATGATTTTGTTTTTAAGTGCCTATAAGTTTACATATTCAAACATACCTGTATAAATCCTTTTTATCCTATCCTGAATTTTATTCAGTAGCTCATAAGGAAGTGGGGAATTTTCTAGAATCTCCCCTATTTTTTAATCTCATAAGTAATGATAAAGATAAACAGAAAAAAAGCAGTTGTCTTTGGAGATGAGGTCTTATTCTAGGCCACAGTAGGCACTGGGAAAGCACTAGGTTAGAAGGAATAAAGAACAGAGTATGTGCTCCTTTCCTTGGTTCTTGGGAGGCAGCAGGCAACAGGGGAAAATGGGCAGGCTCTATCATCAGAAACACTTGGGCTTGAATCTTCATACTGTTTTTTGTCTGATGTGGGTTTTGAAGAAATTATTTCTTTATGAACCACAGTAAGATTATTTGGAAGCTGGAGCTAATATGGAACTAGAACTAACCACTTCTCAGGTATGCAGGCAAATTAACTGAAATAACGTGTATAAATCACCAGGTGCAGACCAGGCATCATAGGCATTATACTTCCTTGCCAAGCACTCACTTTCTTACATCAATTATATGCATTATCTGAGCAAATGTGATCTCAAAGATTATCTTAACTAATATATACCTCTAAAAATATTTTTTAAGAAATTATTTTCTTGGGGTGCCTGGGTGGCTCAGTGGGTTAAGCCTCTGCCTTCGGCTCAGATCATGATCTCAGGGTCCTGGGATTGAGCCCCACATCGGGCTCTCTGCTTGGCAGGGAGCCTGCTTCCTCCTCTCTGCCTCCCTCTCTTCGTACTTGTGATCTCTCTCTGTCAAATAAATAAATAAAATCTTAAAAAAAAGAAAAAAAGAAAGAAATTATTTTCTTTTTAATATGACAGTGATATGCTGAATGTTAGGTCTGTAATCAAAGGAGCAAGACTAATACAAAGCGAGGGTCAAGCAAAGCTTTATTTCATGCCAAGCATCAAGAATCAAACCGACTGTTTGGGGCAGACTCTTACAGAGAGGGCGACCCCTCCCTGCCTTACAGACTAACTTTTATAGAGCAAAGGCCATGTGGTTGAGCCTGGCCACACACAGTTGGCCAATGAGATTGCGACACACAGAGAAAGCTGCACAATCATGTTAGGTCATACACGGGTGGCCAATTGAGTTACAGTTCACCCCATAGTAGCTATTTGAACTAGCCTATCACCTTAGTCAGAACTGGGGCCCAAAAGGCGGGGCCCACACTCCTTGGTAGCTAGGGAGAGAGTATGCATGCCCCACTGATTGGATGTCTCCACCTGGCCTGACCCGCCTTTGTATTTGGGTTCTGTTACCTGGGACTGATTTCCCAGAATTGCTTTTAAGTCAGTTCCCCTGGAGGTTGGGGGGCAGTTTAAGTTTTACTGCATAAACAACAAAGTCACTGTTTTACCGGATGGAATAGCTCTGGCTAAATAGGCCCTTAGACTGAACATGTAAATAAAGTTGATGTTCTTATTATGTCATTGTGAGTCTTTTATTGATAAATTATGAAGTTAGAATTATTTATCATTTCTAATTTTAGTTGAGAAAGTATAGCCATCATATCTATGCTCCATCTCCTCTTTCCATTTTCCCTTTGCTACTCATTTGATATTTAGCTCAAGTTTTAGAATATTCACAGTGTAGCAAATGCTCAGAGACTTTCTTATATCTAATCTAATTATCAGTGTTCTGATTGTGTTACTTAATTGTTAAGGATTTTTGCTGACTTTTACTACTAAAGTAGAAATCATAAAAAATAGAGAACGTTTGTGAAAGTCAAGGGCTGCATTTGCTCATATATCCAAAAAAGAAAAACAAAACAAAACCAGAACATTGAATCATTTATGAATTAGTAGTATTCAAAATACAAAATAAATAAAATATGTAGAAGCTAATTCTTTGTAATCAATTCTAAATGTTTAGATGAAATAAAGAGGAAAAACACTGTTTCAGATGCTGAAGAAAGATTTTCAATTAATTTTTATGACTGCTGTGAAAAACACACACATACAATGTATATTATCCACTCTTTGGGGCCATAAAGCTATGCTTTCTAATTAGATCTGTAAAATTTTGCTTGCTTAGAATCTATTTTGGCTCCAAAGAAACTGATCTATAGCAGCTGGAAGTTTCCAGTGCTCTATGCTGTTGTTAGAACTACAGTCTATTGCCCAGAACCAGGCCCTAGGGCATGTTCTCAATCTTTCCTGCTTTGATGGTTCTAGGTTGGATTGTTTGATGATTGTTGCAGAAAAATATGGGATGCTTGGGGAGATCCAAATGCAGTATTTACTGAGTACCTTCTTGATGAGTGCTTTACAGGAGGTAACTCCTTGAATGCTCACAAAGGTTTAAGTTAGGTACTTGCAGAATCTCCATTGATAGATAACGAAACTGGTGCGATTTTTGCAAGGTTGCACATGCAGATAGTTATGGAAATGAGATCTGACCTCAGGCAGTTTGGATCAAGTTCACGTATATAACTGCTGCCTTCTACAGACACAGGGTTGCTGCCTAACATCCCCTTACCCTTTATTGCCACCGTGCCTCAAAGGAGAAAATATATTCCTACATTGCAGAAGATGTTTTTTTTAAGTTTATACATGTGGAAAATAATCATAAGTGAGAAATGAGGGAGACATTCAGCAACCTGTAAATACAGGGCCCTTCTTATATTCTCATTCATGCTTCTCAGCCTTTTCTCTCAGCCAACATTTCTCCAACCCAGAGCTTCTCTTTGTTTCCTTATCTGCTGAAGTTACAGGGCCAAGCTCACGTTTCATATCCCTTCTGACAAACTTGTTTATGGGATCCTATGTAGTTTCTTCCATTTGTGGACATCCTTGACGCTTGGAGTTTGTTTCATTTAGAGATAGACATAAGAAGGGCATTGAGCTTGGGGTTTGAAGAACTGTGTTTTAAGGTTCAGCTCAAAGACCTATTTGCTGGGTGACCTTCAGCAGACCACACTCTGAGACACATTTTTCTTGTCAGTGTTATCAGGAAAAGATTTACCTATTTGTTTATTCTGTAAAAGATTTTATATATTTATCTGACAGAGAGAGACATAGCAAAAGAGGGAACACAAGCAGGGATGTGAGAGAGGGAGAAGCAGGCTTCCCGTCGTTGAGCAGGGAGCCTGATATCCGGCTCCATCCCAGGACCCTGGGATCATGCCCTGAGTGGAAGGCAGACACTTAATGACTGAGCCAACCAGGCATCCTAAAGATTTACCCATTAAAAGGCAAACTTTATCTAAGGATTAATCAAGAATATGAATTTAAAAATGACTTATAAATGATGGTACACTCTGCAATATATACTGTGGTGTAATTCCAACCTCTTTTTCTTAGCTCACAAAACAAATGATAAACTTTTAAGGAGAGAATTTCCAATTTCAATACATTTATATTTTCTTTAACTTCAAGCTTAGTGTCTTGAGTATAGTGGATGCTCAATAAACATTGCTGATTTGTCTGCAAGATGAGGGTGATTTTTTTCCAGGAACTATTTTTTAGTTCTTTATACACAGTATATCTACATTGGCAAATTTTTTCCCTAGTTAATCAAGATCAATATGTATTTCTACTCTTTTCATTTTGCACTTCCTTTCTAGGAATATATATTTTCAAATGGAAGAGGTATGTGTATGCGAATTTCTCTTATTTGCAAAGTTGAAGATGTGACCAGAGGGAAAATGATAGGATAGCTATAGGGGAAAAAAAAAAATTCAAGATTCATTTCATGTTTTTGTGGGTGAGAAGCAGCAAAAGAAGAGAAAAACTAAAGCTGAACATTGTATTGATAGAGGTGGATGAGATGGTATTGACCATAGCTACCAAAATCTTATTTTCTGAGCAAAAAGGTGTATTATAGGTGTTTCAGGACCTTTTATTTAGTTGAAATGGTGATTTCATGGACCTCTGTGGGGAGTTTATCTAATCTTGCCTATAGGATGAAGCCAACATATGGCTAGCTTCTCCTCCACAGTCTGGGGCAACTCCCTTTCCCTATTGTGGGGGAAGTACCTGATCTTGTTTTTGCAAAGCAAGGGGGGCATTTGGATCATATTCCCAAATACTGGCTGTGCTTTGTGAGCTGTCTTAGAAGCTATTGCTAAGGTGTTTCCCATTCTTTCAATTCCCAGCTGCCACCTGGGTTCCTGTGAGACATCCCAGAGCAACAGAAGGATGGGTTGATGGGCAGACAGCTAGATTAAAGCTCAGCCTCACCACCTGGCTCCATAACCTGCTCCATCTGTCAGTCGTTCTGGGTGGCTGAAGAGTCCAGCAGTTCAAAGCACTACTTTGGGCTGCTTCTGAGCATTTCTTTACTTTCCAAGGACCTGATATTTGGGCCAGGGTGAAGGGAATGGATCCAAGTGCTCTTTGCCATAGCAGTCTAGGGTGTATGGTATTGGCAGCCACAAGGTTCCATTCCGTTCTGCTCCTTAGGAATTTGAATAAGAATTGTGCTTATTTCTGCTCATTTACCATCTTTTTTCATGTTCCATCTGTGTGAAGTTTGGGATGATGTTTGTAAATTTAAGATGCAGTCAGGCATGAAGTTGCACAGATAAGAAAGCTAAGTGTGTATCTAGTAAATCTGGCAAGAAGAAAACATTATCAGTATGGGAGGATGATGAGCATAGCATATCCTGGGGGGCCCCTTTCTGAAGGATTGTGAAATAGGAATTGACTCTTAATTCATCCATTGTCAAACCCATCTTGGACAGTAAAGTTTTAAAGATTAAGATTACTGATTCATGTTGTAGCCGCACAACTCAGAGGAGCAAATGAGGTCTTTATGTTAATTTTCAACTGGACAAACTACCACAAACTTAGCTACAAACAACACAATTTATGATCTCACAAGTCCATGGCTTTGGCATCTAGGCTCAGCTTAGTGGGGTCCTAAGTTTAAGGTCTCACCAGGGTGCTGGTGTTAGCTGGACTGGGTTTTCATCCAAAGTCTCAATTAGGGAAGGATCTGCTTTTGAGCTCACTTGTGTTGTTGGCAGAACTTCTTGATGTCTGGCAGCCAGAGCCTTGTCCTAGCCCCTGGAGCCACCAGCAGTTCCTTGCCACTTGATCTTCCCCATAGGCCCTCTCATAACAAAACTGAAAGGGATAAAGAGTGAATTCAGTAATATTGCAGAGTTTTATATAAAACATGGTCATGGGAGTGACATTCTATACCCTTTTTCATATTTTACTGATTAGATTAAGTCTTGCCCATAGTCAAGGGGAGAGGATTCCACAAAGTGGGGAACACCCAGGGCATGGCCATCATGGAGTTTTCCTTAGGGTCTGTGCTCACAATCTCTGTTGCAGAATCCATTCACACATGTGCCAGTTAGTTCTGCTTTGTTTATGGACAGAAATTAGGCTTTGGTTCCAATGCAATCCTGGTATTAATGTGCAATTAGATGTGGCCATGAAACCAAGTTCTAGCTTATGGAATCTAAACAACATTGATGTTTATCTCTTGCCAGCCTGGCCTTTAAATATCTCTACTATAAAGTCTTTCTACACTATTCCTGAAAAGAGAGAACTGCAGGAAATTATGAGAAAGCAGAGACACAGAAGATGTAGAGAGGTCCATGAAAGACTCTACTGAGCAGAGCAGTGCCTTGTCTATCTACATTGGACAGTGACTTGATCAAATAATGAATTATTGTTGTTAAATAAGTGACTAAAAAAAAATCCAGTTTTC
>PISX010027501.1:0-22909 GCA_004024625.1 Mellivora capensis | reverse complement strand
CTGTTTTTTTGAAAGAATCAATAAAATCGATAAAACATTGGCCACACTAATCCAGAAGAAAAGAGAGAGAGCTCAAATTAATAAAATTATAAATGAAAAGGGCGATCTCACAACTAAAACCAAGGAAGTAGAAACAATCATCAGAAGCTATTATCAACAATTATATGCGAATAAGTTAAGAAACATAGATGAAATGGATGCATTCCTGCAAAAATATAAACTAGCAAAATTGAACCAGGAAGACATTGACAACCTGAATAGACAGATATCTAGTAACGAGATTGAAGCAGTGATCAAAAACTTCCTGAAAAACAAAAGCCCAGGACCTGACGGATTTCCTGGGGACTTCTACCAAACTTTTAAAGAAGAAATAACACCAATTCTCCAGAAGCTGTTTCAAAAAATTTAAGCAGAAGGAATACAACCAGACACTATTTATGATGCCAGCATTAATCTGATCCCCAAACCAGGCAAAGACCCCTCCAAAAAGGAGAATTTCAGACCAATATCACTGATGAATATGGATGCTAAGATTCTCAACAAGATTAGCAAACAGGTTGCAACAGCACATTAAAAAGGTCATCCACCATGACCAGGTCGGATTCATCCCTGGGTTACAAGGATGATTCAACATTCATAAATCAATTAATGTGATAGAACAAATCAATAAGAGAAGAGAGAAGAATTACATGGTCCTTTCAATTGATGCAGAAAAAGCATTGGACAAAATCCAGCAGTCAATTATCATGTGGTTTCACTTATTTGTGGAGCATAACTAATAACATGGAGAGCATGGGGTGATGGAGAAGAGAAGGGAGTTGAGGGAAATTGGGGGGGGAGATGAACCATGAGAGACTATGGACTCTGAAAAACCACCTGAGGGTTTTGAAGGGGCGGGGGGTGGGTGGATGGGGGAGCCAGGTCGTGGGTACTATGGAGGGCATGCATTGCATGGAGCACTGGGTGTGTTGTTTTTTTGTTTGTTTGTTTGTTTGTTTGTTTTGTTTTGTTTTTATTTCTTTTCAGCGTAACAGAGTTCATAGTTTTACACCACACCCAGTGCTCCATGCAATGGGTGCCCTCCACAATACTCACCACCTGGCTCCCCCAACCTCCCATTATATCCCACAAAATTATAAATACTGTGTGGGCGAGTAAGATTATTTTGATTCTTCTTGCATGTGTCTTGATATCTTTGTTAAAGGACTCAACTTTCCCACGATTTAGGGGGATTAAGACTGATTTATATATAGGGGTAGTATTGACTGGGTAAAGACTACCTTGCAGGTTATCTCTATATGAATATTTAAAAAATAGAAAAGGAAAAGAAAAACAGATATATGTATCAAAATAAAGTTCAAGCTAAAAGGTTAGTATGGAATTTGTTGTACTGAACATCTCATTGTGATGATAAATAGGTTAAAAATTATTTAAAAAATTAAAAGAATGAAAATAGTGGGAATGAATTAAAAATAAAAGTTGTATCTATGAAGTATACACGTTTTAGGGCAATACTAGAAGTTTAATATCTTCTTTCCCCTTCATATTGGGGTTTTACAGTTTTATGGGGACACCGTGTTGGTTGTCATCTCATTTTTTTTTTTTTTGGCTGGCTCTCTGGGGGAGGTGTCTGCCGGCTTGTTTTTCAGGCAGTCTTGCTTGGGTGGACTCCTCCTGACCCTTTCAAGGGGCTGGGCTCTGAGGAACCCAGTTTTTCAGGCTTTTGTTCTTGGGAGGTTTATTTTTTATTTCCCCTTGGTGGTTTTTGGTGGTTCTTCAGAGGTGTAGAGGAAAGCAAACTGCACCCAGACCTCTGACTCAGAGAGAAGCCTCATCTGTTCTCCTCTGGGTGGTCCAGAGCACATAGACTCCCCCTCTGCCACCTCCCACCAGCCAAGCATATCCCCAGCCACCATCTCAGGTGTCGCAGGAGCTCCCACTTGTCTCTGCACCCTGGCACTACTAAAATTGCGAGCAATATTGGTCCAGGGAGCCTGCTTCCAGTGGCTGCCTTTGTGGGGCTACTGTCTGGGCAGGTCCAGAGAGCCGGAGAGATCCCAACCAGAGAAAGCACACTGATATTTTCATGTCGGCCATGCTGGGAGTGCTCAGACTCTTGGTTGGTAATAGAGACTACTGGCTAGAGTTTGCATGGACCTCTCTTAGGGGACGGTGTGGAGCATGGTTCAGGCCCCCATTGTGCAGTGTGGGTACATAGTGCAACAAGTTATCATTCTCAAAATCACTCGGACTCTCTCACATGCACCAGTGGTGCAGGGACCATGTCCTGGATGCTTCACCACACTCTCTCTGGCATGGCACAGGCTGGCAGTAGCCATCCTGGGTCGGTGGGATTAAGCCCATTCCCATAACTACCCCATTCCACCAGTTGCCCTTAAGATCTTTTGCTCTTTTTGAGTGCTTTTAACCATACTCCAACTTAATGCTGGTTCCCAATCACAGGATATTCTCGTATTGGGGTATTACTTTCCAATTGATTGCTTCAGGAGGCTCTCTCCCCCATCTCTTTATCCTCCAAAATCTGCCCCATCATTCAAACTCCACTGCTTTAACCCATCACTGACGTCTTATGCCACCACAGAGATCCAGAAGTGTATTAGCCTACATCTCAGGCTGATTTCATGCATGTTCAGAGTGGTCTGATAGATAATAAACTCACTTGAGGGGACCCGTTGAAACAGCATGTCCTACTGCTCCGCCATCTTGCCCCCCTCCTCCAATTTACATTTTCAATAATATCTGTATAAAAATACCATCAACAGTTTTCACAGCACTGGAACAAACAATCCTATAATTTTTTAGAGCCTGAAAAGACACCAGATCACCAGGGAAATGTTGAAAAACAAAACCAAAGCTGGGACTATCACAATGTCTGATATCAAGCTATATTACCAAGCCGTAGTCATCAAGAGAGTATGGTACTGGCATAAAACCAAACACATAGATCAATGGAACAGAATAGAGACCCCACAAATGGGCCCTTAATTCTATGGTCAACTAATCCTTAACAAATCACAAAGGAACATCCAATGGAAAAAAGGCAGTCTTTTCCATAAATGGTTCTTGGAAAACGGGACAACCACATGCAGAAGAATGAAACTGGACCATTCTCTTACACTACACACAAACATAAACTCCAAATGGATGAAGGACCTCAATGTGAGACAGAAATCCATCAAAATGCTAGAAAACACAGGTAGTAACCTCTTCGACACAGCAACTTCTTTCAAATTGCTTTCAAGGTGCCACAGAAACTTCTTTCAGGAAACCTCTCTAAGGAAAGGGAAACAAAAGCAAAAATTAACTTTTGGGACTTCATCAAGATAAAAAGCTCTTGCACAACCAAATATACAGTCAATAAAACTAAGAGACAGTCCACGGAATGTGAGAAGATGTTTGACATTACAGAAAAAGGGCTGGTATCCAAGGCCTATAAAGAGCTTACCAAATGCAACACCCAAAAAAACAATTGGTCCAGTCAAGAAATGGGCAGAAAACAGGAATATACACTTCTCCAAAGGAGACTTAGAAATGGCTAACAGAAACAAGAGAAAATGTCCAACAACACTAGCCATCAGGGAAATTAGACAACACCATAATGAGATACCTCCTTACACCTGTAAGAATGGCCAAAATCAACAGGATAGGAAACAACAAATGTTGGCAAGGATGTGAAGAAAGGGGAACCCTCTCACACTGTTGGTGGGAATGCAAGCTGGTTTAGGCACTCTGGAATACAGTATGGAGTTTCCTCAAGATGTTAAAAATAGAGTTACCTTTCAACCCATTTGCACTACTGGATATTTATCCCTAAGATACATCTGTAGTGAAAAGAAGGGGCACCTGCACTCCAATGTTCATAGCAGCGACATCTACAATACCCATACTATGGAAGGAGCTGAGATACCCTTCCACAGATGAATGGGCAAAGAAGGTGTGGTCCATATACTCAATGGAATATTATTTAGCCAACATGAAGGATGAATACTTACCATTTACATTGATGTAGATAGAACTGGACGGTACCACGCAAAGTGAAATAAGTCAGTCAGAGAAAGCCAATCATCATATGATTTCAGTCATATGTTGAATAGAAGAAACAGAGCATAGGATCATCATGGATAGGAGGGAAAACTGAAAGGGAAGAAATCAGAGAGAGAGACAATCCATAGGAAACTTTTACTTCTGGGAAACAAAGTGAGGGTTAAAGAAGGGAGTGGGTGGAGATATGGGGAACCCAGGTGATAATTAAGGAGGGCATATGTTGTAATGAGCACTGGGTGTTATACGCAACTACTGCGTCATTGAACACTGCATCAAAAACTAATGATGTACCATAATTGACTGATTGAACATAATAATAGAAAGTCCTTGTTTCCTTGATCTCTTTAGATCTTTGTTTAGATGATCTGCCCATTGCTGTGAGTGGGGTGTTAAACATCCCTACTATTATTGTACTATTATCAATGTGTTTCTGCATTTTGATATTAATTATTTATATACTTGACTGCTCCCAAGTTAGGGGCATGAATATCTACAATTTTTAGAACTTCCTGTTGGATAAACACTTTTATTATGATATAGTGCCCTTCTTTGTCTCTTATTACTCTCACTGGATTAAACACTATTTGATGTAAGAAAGGCTACTCCAGCTTTCTCTTGATGTCCACTGGCATAATCAATAATTCTCCATCCCCTTAATTTCAAACTGAAGGTTTTATTGGTTCTAAAATTAGTCTCTTGTAAGCAGGAAATGATGGGGCTTGTCCTCTAAGATCTGGAACATGACAGGGATGTCCATGCTCCCACTGTTTTTCAAGGCACTGGAAGTCTAGCCTCAGCAATCAGAAAACAAATAGAAACAAAAGGCATCCAAACTGGGCAAGTAGAAGTCAAACTTTCATGCTTCACAGATGACATGAAACTCAATATAGAAATCCCAAAAATTGGGACGCCTGGGTGGCTCAGCTGGTTAAGCGGCTGCCTTCGGCTCAGGTCATGATCCCAGCATCCTGGGATTGAGTCCCACATCGGGCTCCTTGCTCGGCAGGGAGCCTGCTTCTCCCTCTGCCTCTGCCTGCCACTCTGTCTGCCTGTGCTTGCTCTCTCTCTCTCTCTCTCTCTCTCTCTGTGACAAATAAATAAAATCTATAAAAAAAAAGAAATCCCAAAAATTTCTGCCAAAAAATTTGCTAGAACTGATACAGCAATTCAGCAAAGTGACAGGATATACAATCAATGAACAGAAGTGAACTGCATTTCTATACACTAACAATGAGGCAGAAGAAGGGTAATCAAGCAATTGAACCCCATGACAATTGCACCCCCCAAAAAAGATACCTAGGAATAAACCTAAATAGAGAGGTAAAGGATCTGTACTCTAGAAACTACAGAACACATATGAAATAAATTGAAGAAGACATAAAGAAATGGAAAAAAACATTCCATGTTTTTCCATTCTCAATAAAGCAGGAAAAAATATCCAATGGAAAAATGTCCCTTCAATAAATGGTTTTGGGAAAGTTTGACAGCAATATGCAAAAGAATGAAACTGGACCATTCTCTTACACCATACACAAAGATGAACTCAAAATGGATGAAAAACCAAATTGTGAGTCAAGAATTCATCAAAGTCCTAGAGAAGAATGCAAGCAACAACCTCCTTGACCTCAGCCACAGGGACTTCTTTCCAGACACAATTCCAAAAGCAAGACAAACAAAAGGAACAATGAACCACTGGGACTTCATCAAATAAACAGCTTCTGCCTACCAAAGGAAACTGTCAACAAACCTAAAGCCAACTAAGAGAGTGAGAGGAAGTATTTTGAACATGTCTTATCAGATAAGGGATTGGTATCCAATATGTATAAAGAACTTATCAAACTCAACACCTCAAAATACCTAATAATCCATGCGGGAAATGGGTAGAATACACAAATATATATTTCTCCACAGAAGACAAAAAAAAATGGCTAACAGACGCAAGAAAAACTGTTCAATATCACTTGACATCAGGAAAAAAGAAATCAAAACTGCAATGAGATACCACCTCACCCTAGTCAGAACAGCTAAAATTATTGAGTGAGGAAACATTGGTTGGCAAGGAGGCAAAGAAAGGGTAAACCTCTTGCATTGTTACTGAGAATGCAAGCTGGTACAGCTACTCTGGAAAACAGTATGGAGTTTCCTCAAGTTGTTAAAAATAGACATACCTTAAACTCAACAATTCCACTACTAGGTATTTACCCCATAGTACAGATGTAGTGAAAAGAAGGGGCAAATGCACCCCAATGTTCACAGCAGCAATGTCTACAATAGCCAAACTGTGTCAGGAGCTCAGATGTCCTTCATCAGATGAATGGATTAAGAATATGCAGTTCATGTATGCAATGGAATATTGCTCAGCCTCCAGAAAGGATGAATACCCGATATTTGCATCAACATGGATGGAACTGGAGGGTATTATTCTAAGTGAAATGAGTCAGGCAGAGAAAGAAAACCATAATATGGTTTCCTCGTGTGTGGAATATAAGGAATAGTGCAAAGGACAATAGGGGAAGGGAGGGAAAACTGAATGGGAGGAAATCAGAGAGTGAGACAATCCATAAGAGACTCTGGACACAGAGTAACGTATTGCAGGTTCAGAAGGGAGGGAGATGGGGATATGGGGAGATGGAGAAAGAGGGTGATGGATATTAAGGATATAGTGGCACTGGGGATTAATGCAACTATTTAATCATTGAACACTATATCAAAAACCAACGATGTAAAAAAAAACTAATATGTTAGATAATTGAACTTAATAAAAAAGGATTAATATCTAATACCTAATACCTAAATTAATACCTAATATACCTAAAATCTACAAAGAACTTACCAAACTCAACACCCAAAAACCAATTAATCCAGTCAAGAAATGTGGAGAACACAAGAACAAACATTTCTCCAATGAAGACATACAAACGACCAACAGACACATGAAAAAATACTCCACATCATTCAGCATCAGGGAAATACAAATAAAAACCACAATGTGATATGACTTAACAAAGGTGAAAATGACCACAATGAGAAGACAGGAAACAACAAATGTTGGCAAGAATGCGGCAAAAGGGGAGCCCTCTTGAACTGTTGGTGGGAATTCAACATGGTGCAGCCACTCTGAAAACAATATGTCTGTGCACATCCCAGAGCTCAGGAGACCTTCAGAAGTAAGACCATGGGAATACAGGTAGTGGAAGAAGCAAGACCTGGACAGGAGGAGGAATATGGTTACTTGGGGCCCTCAGGGCCCTCTGACCATGAGTCACAACCCCAGATGCAGGTGCAGAGAGTGGCTGGGAAGTGACTGGTTCTTGTAGGGCTCTGCAGTGGCCGTTGCTGTGAACAAACCCATGCTTAGGGGTCCTCTGTTTTCCTGCCTCTGCGTCACAATTTCCCTTATAACATCACACTCTGGGGAAATGGTTTCAGGTACCACTGAGCCTTCATTGATTCAGTCATTGCAAGATGCTAAATAACACAAATGACATTATTTCCATCCTTTCCATTTAAAGATGTGGTCCTGCTTATGTAATGATTTAGGTTTCAAAGGCATATTCCTTGGGCTATTATAGGGGAACATCTGATCCAGAGCTTAAACAAAATTACACAACAACCAATATCTGCAGGAGCCATCACCACCCTAAGTGGAAGCTGTGCTTATTCATTAAAAACTAACACATACCCTTATTTGGGTGTCAACCCAACGTTGACACCAAAATAGTCTTTCATCATGAAAATATGGTTTTAAAAACATTGCAAATTATGGACAATCCATTTTATGTGTTCATAATTATACGGTTCCTCTCTAGTGTCCTGTAAAATAATATAAACTTATCTAAGTATCCATCTGTCATCTCTCTGTTCTATAGTCATCTGATCTCTATTTGAATTCTAGTCATCTATCTCAGCATTTATTCTCTTGCTGCAAGTCTTTCAGGAATATGAACATAAGCCCCACAATCTCTTACTAGATCTCTAATGTTTAGATCCTAATAATCTCTGGGTCATTAACACCATGTCCTTCAGGGTAGTATTTGAGTGTCATTAACTCTATGCCTGAATTAATGATCATCTCTGTGCTGCATAGGTGAAAAGTTACCCACTATTCTTTAAAGCAAGATCCTCCTTCCAGAGATAACAGGCCCGCCTATGTGAGGTGGATTTCTCAGGACAAGGGAGGCACCTTCCAAGCATAGGAACTGTAACTGCAAAACACAGAGTAGGTGCCTTGTGTTGGTGTTCATGCTCTTAAGGACAAAGATACTACTTACTGGTTTTGCAGACATCTTGGCAGACAAAGCCCATCAGAAGAGACCATTAGGGTCAAAGGTCTCCAGATGCGCCCATGCTCTGCAGGTAGCTGTTCATTTGGAAACCTGTAGCTACAAAATGAGGATCCCGTTAAATATCTTTTTGAAAAATAGTTTAGATTAAAATAAATTTTGAATCAATCGTTTATTCAACATTTATTCTTGTGCTCAGAAAGTGAGGCCATCTATTGACCTGCTTCCAACACAACTCATACACCAAGGGCTCACCTATCTCAGAACAACAGGCCTTGTGAGTTCAACAAAGAGATACCCACAGATGGTCCTGGAAGATCCAGAGGAGCCTGACTCTGTCCCTGTTGACTTACCAGGACAATCTCCCTCCCACACATGCAAACTTCTCCTCAACCTCTAGGGCAAAATGCACTGTCAGGTGTGGAATCTCACAGCTCTCTCTTCAGACAGGGTGAGGTCTCTGGGGAAGGCAGAGCTGTGGTCTGGAGGAATATGAGTTTCTAGGCCCTTCTCTGTGTCTGGTGACAGCTCCCCAAGGAGATGGTCCAGATGTCAGACATGGGACCATTGGGATGGTTGTGAGTGTCGTGAATGACTGGGCCTTATGCCCAGGTGTCCTGTTCCAGATGCTGCTTCAGGAGTCAGGCTCATGACTGGTGAGGGGCTCACAGACCCTGCATCTCACCAATGTTGTCTCTGGATTCTCTGTGTCATGCAGTAATTTCTGGTGGAATTGAACCCACCAACCCCAAGTGACTGGGGGCAGTGAAATGGTTTATAAATCACAGGTAAAGCACACATGACAGCCCAACCAACAAAAGCCACATGTCCATCTCCAGAGTCATATCCAAGAACGAGTTCCTGCAGCTGGCAGACCTCAGTATCACCAAGGTCCTGGCCCTGTCGTACTGTGTAGAGACATAGTGAGGGCATGTCACAGTGAGCCCAGACCCAAACCCTACCTGCAGGGATACAGGAGCGGCAGGGCCGCAGGAACAGTCAGGACACCAGGGGGCGCTCGGGTCACCAGGGGATGTTCGGGCCCCTAGGGGGCACTCAGGACACCAGGGGGCTCTAAGACCCACCAAATACAGGGTAGGTCTAGCTACAGGTGAAGAAGTTGAATTGTTTTCCTTCTCAACTAGAAAAATATGTACTCGGCTTGGGGGTCTGGATTTTTACAGAATCTGATATTTTATTAGTATTGTATGTTATAATCATGGAGTTTCAAGGTGAAATAATCTTTACATTAAGATATATTTTATATGTTCTCTTGGAAATAAAAGTTGAAAAATATATATTCCAAAGAAATAATAATGTGCAACTATTTCCTTTTATCCTTCCAGATTTTATGAATATTTATTAATCTTTCTAACTACAAAGCAATTGGATTTTAATATATAATTATAAATAAATTCATAGTTTAAAAAATCTCTAGGGTAATCTATTTATTAAATATTTTAATGAGGTATTATTATTAAGTATTTTAATACTATTTAATACTATTAAACACTCTGATTAAATATTTCAATAAAATACTTCATAAATAGTTCCTAAATAATAAAATTGAATGATGGACAAACTATCAGTATTTGGGATTATCCACAACTGACTTCAACTATATATTAATATAATATACTCATATACTATATTTATATACCAAATTATATTTATATACCATATTATTTATATGTATATTTATATACTATATTACTTATATTTATTTTTATATTATAAATTATTTTATTATATTATATATTATAGATATTTATATTTATATGTATTTATATTTATATACTATATTATTTATATTTATATTAATATTTATATACTATATTACTGCATATAGTAATATAGTATATTTCCATATACTATACATAAATTAAATTTTTTAAAGATTTATTTATTTATTTATTTATTTGACAGACAGAGATTACAAGTAGGCAGAGAGGCAGGCAGAGAGAGAGGAGGAAGCAGGCTCCCCGCTGAGTAGAGAGCCTGATGTGAGGCTTGATCCCGGGACTCCGGGATCATGACGTGAGCCGAAGGCAGAGGCTTTAACATACTGAGCCACCCAGGCGCCCCCATAAATTAATTTTTAATTTTTCACTTCAAATGTACTCATTTTATTAGACTGTTCTTTTGACAAAATCATTATTACTCTGTGTTTTGAAAAGATGACAGCATACAGAGATTCTCATCTCATGCTTCTGCAAGTCTCTAAGAAAACCCTCCAGGATGAACAGAAGCGGGTTTCTCCCAACAGTGTCCAAGGACCAGGGGTCTCTCCCTTCTGAGATCTGGTGATTTCTTCCTCATCTGTTCACTCCTTATTATCCTCACCAGCTCTCGTCCCAAACACACAAGATGACACTTCATTCATAGAACTTCGACTGTTAGACATTTATATGTCTGACATACTTTGGCAGTTACAGTTAACCACAACACATACTATAATCTCCATGTATTAGTCATAGTTCTCCTGAGGAACAGAAACCATAGCTGATTGGCATACATCACTGGAGAGGCTGAGAAGTCCCATGACCTACTATCACAAGATGGAAACCCAGGATGGCCAGTGATGTAAGTCTCATCGGATTCTCAGTGGGGTCTAGTCAGAGATCCTGGGGATCTGAAGGTGTCACTTATGGTTTTTCCCTCTCTCATTTTTCTTTTCTTTTCCCACTTCCCTTATGTTCATCTGTTCGCCAAACTGTGGAAAGAACCAAGATGCCCTTTAACGTATGAATGGATAAGGAAGATCCTTATCCTTTCCTTATCCCATATCCTTATCCATATACACTATGGAGTATTATGCCTCCATCAGAAAGGATGAATACCCAACTTTTGTATCAACATGCACAGGACTGGAAGAGATTATGCTGAGTTAAATAAGTCAAGCAGAGAGAGTCAATTATCATATGGTTTAATTTATTTGTGGAGCATAACAAATAACACGGAGGACATGGGGAGATGGAGAGGAGAGGGGAGTTGGGAGAAATTGGAGGGGGAGATGAACCATGAGAGATTGTGGACTCCTTCATAAATTCCACATATGAGTCATAAATGGGAGAAGAGATTTGCAAAAGATATATCTGATAAAGTTTAATATCCATAATCTATAAAGAATTTACCATACACAGCGTGAAAATAATGCAGTTAAGAAATGGGCAGAAGGAAGGAATAAACACTTATTGAAAGAAGACATCCAGATATCTCTCAGATACATAAGGGACGCTCAACATAAGTCATCATCAGGGAAGCACAAATCAAAACCATGGAAAGATTTCACCTCATACCTGTCAGAATGACTAAAATCCAATACCTGCTGAAGAGAATTCTCAGACCAATGGCAATTTCATTAGTGATTCCCATCAAATATAATTGGAAATATAAAAAGATGTGGTTTCTAGGACTACTCCTCCCAGAACAAGCAGCTGACCCTCACCTTACTGAGAGATGGGACATTTCCCATACAATAGGACCTATGAATTTATAACCTCAGGAGGGAAAGACCTCAGCAGTATGAAGGCACCTGATAGATTTAGGGACTTGATTCAAGATTCCTACTCACCTCTGAATAAGACAAATATAGCAGGATATTGTAGCCTAAGGAGCAGAATGAGGAACTCAAGTAAAGGAAATAAGTATGCGGAGATATCCTTTCAACAGGACAATCTGTAGTGGTTACACTGAGAACGTAACTCCTCGCATCCTTGATAAATGGGGAAGGGAAAAGAGGAGTCCCTGTATCCCTGCAAGGATCTGTGACACCGGCTGGTGCACTGGGACCATCAGAGTGTGCTCATAGTCCCTCTGACTCAAGAACCATGGAGCTCATGATCCAGGACAAGAGGTTGGTTGATGGCTGGTCTCTTCTCTGGGGTTTCTAGCTAAATGCTCTGTTAACTTCTCCCAGACAGAAACACAGTAAACAGTTTGTAAATCTGTGGAAATACAGAAATGTCCTCTATTTTTGGAATAAACCACCAAAATAGCAATAACCAAACTCGCCAAGGGTGAAAAATTGGGATAAATATAATTGATATCATCACGGCAATAAATATGAGTGTATAAGTGCAATGATCTCCATTTCAGAAAAAAAAGAATTGTCTTTAACTAACAGCATGCTTTCTGATCTCAGGTGTTCTGATGTTAATTGTTTAACTAATAATTTCATTCCTTTCTCTTTATTTAAAGTTTTCCATTGGTGTGTACAGAGATAACAGGTGTAAATACAACCTTGTGGTTGTTGATAACCCACAGCATCTCCAGAAGCTCTGTGAGGCTCTGTCAAGGCTTCTTGGTGTTTCCAAGTTTCTATGACAGAAAGACCTGGTCTCCACACATAAGTCTACTGGGACTCCTGGAAATTCAGAAAGCCTGAAAATCTCATATCCAGCTCTGTCCTGCAGGAGGATCAAGGGAGCAAACAGGTACAACGGTAAGGAGCACAGACTAAGACACTGGGACTCAATTTCACCTGTTGTGCTCACCTGGAAATTCACAAAACCATTCTGTGCTGAAGTGTGTCCATACCCACCTGTAAAATAGTGGTAAAATTGGCACCTACATCACAATGGGGTACACATGTGAAAAAAGGAAGATAATGGGTGCGAAGAAGTTTCTCTAGCAAAATCACAAAATAAAAGAGTGCAGTTTCCTCAAAGTTATCATGATGACAAAACTTCCCAGGACCCTCACTACTGCTCTAGGTCACTGTAATCATAATGTAGCCACCTCGAAATTTTTTTATATAATCAGAGAACATGCAAATAGGGCCTTCCTTCTGCTGATTAAAAAATCCCAGCCCACAGTCTGCAGGTGGGAGAGGAACCCCAGCACCAGAATTTCCAGGTGTTCCAATCAGTACTCAAGGCAGAACACAGACAATTCATAATGGAGTTTGTGCATGGCTGGGTTTTCATTATTGCTCTTTTTTTAAAAATTTCTTTACAGCATAACATAATTCAGAGTTTTTGCACAACACCCAGTGCACCATGCAATGCGTGCCCTCCAAAATACCCAACACCTGGCTACCCCAGCCTCCCAATCCCCGCCCCTTCAAAACCCTCAGGTTGTTTTTCAGAGTCCATAGTCTCTCATGGTTCATTACTCCTCCAATTTACCTCAACTCCCTTCTCCTCTCCATCTCCCCATGTCCTCCGTGTTATTGGTTATGCTCCACAAATAAGTGAAACCATATGATGATTGACTCTCTCTGCTTGACTTGTTTCACTCAGCATAATCTCTTCCAGTCCCGTCCATGTTGCTACAAAAGTTGGGTATTCATCCTTTCTGATGGAGGCATAATACTCCATAGTGTATATGGACCACATCTTCCTTATCCATTTGTCCATGGAAGGGCATCTTGGTTCTTTCCACAGTTTGGCGACCATAGCCATTGCTGAAATAACCATTGGGGTACAGATAGCCCTTCTTTCACCACATCTGTATCTTTGGGGTAAATACGCAGTTGCACAATTGCAGGGTCACAGGGAAGCTCTATTTTAATTTCTTGAGGAATCTCCACACTGTTCTCCAGAGTGGCTGAACCAACTTGCATTCTCACCAACAGTGTAGGAGGGTTCCCCTTTCTCCACATCCTCTCCAACACACGTTGTTTCCTGTCTTGTTACTTTTGGCCACTCTAACTGGTGTGAGGTGGTATCTCAATGTGTTTTTTAAAATATTGTATTTATTTATTTGACAGAGATCACAAGTAGGCAGAGAGGCAGGCAGAGAGAGAGAGGAGAAAGCAGACTCCCTGCGGAGAGCCTGATGCGGGGCTTGATCCCAGGACCCTGAGATCATGACCTGAGCCGAAGCAGAGGTTTTAACCCACTGAGCCATTCAGGTGCCCCTCTCAATGTGGTTTTAATTTGAATCTCCCTGATGGCTAGTGATGATGAACATTTTTTCATGTGTCTGATAGCCATTTGTATGTCTTCATTGGAGAAGTGTCTGTTCATATCTTCTGCCCATTTTTTGATATGATTATCTGCTTTGTGTGTGTTGAGTTTGAGAAGTTCTTTAAAGATCCTGGATATTAACCTTTTGTCTGTACTGTCATTTGCAAATAACTTCTCCCATTCCATGGGTTGCCTCTTTATTTTGTTGACTGTCTCCTTTGCTGTGCAGAAGCTTTTGATCTTGATGAAGACCCAAAAGTTCATTTTTGCTTTTGTTTCCTTTGCCTTTGGAGACATATCTTGAAAGAAGTTTCTGTGGCTGATATCGAAGACATTAATGTCTATGTTCTCCTCTAGGATTCTGATGGATTCCTGTATCACATTGAGATCTTTTATTCATTTCAAGTTTATCTTTGCGTACGGTGTATGAGAATGGTCGAGTTACATTCTTCTACATATAGCTGTCCAATTTTCCCAGCACCATTTATTGAAAGACTGTCTTTTTTCCACTGTATATTTTTTCCTGCTTTGTAGAAGATTATTTGACCACAGAGTTGAGGTTCCACATCTGGGCTCTCTACTCTGTTCCATTGGTATATGTGTCTGTTTTGATGCCAGTTCCATGATGTCTTGGTGATCACAGCTTTGTAGTAAAGCTTGAAATCAGGTAATGAGATGCCACCAGTTTTATTTTTGTTTTTCAACATTTCCTTAGCGATTTGGGGTCTCTTTTGATTCCATACAGATTTTAGGATTATTTGCTCCAGCTCTTTGAAAAATACCGGTGGAATTTTGATGGGAATGGCATTAAAAGTATAGATTGGTCTAGATATTATAGACATTTTAACAATGTTTCTTCTTCCGATCCAAGAACATGGAATGGTCTTCCATCTTTTTATGTCTTCTTCAACTTCTTTCATGAGTGTTCTGTAGTTCCTTGAGTACAGAACCTTTACCTCTTTGGTTAGGTTTATTCCCAGGTATCTTATTGTTCTTGGTGCTATAGTAAATGGAATCTATTCTCTAATTTCCCTTTCTTTATTTTCATTGTTAGTGTATAAGAAAGCCACTGATTTCTGACAATTGACTTTGTATCCTACTATGTTACTAAATTGCTGTATGAATTCTAGCAGTCCTGGGGTGGAGTCTTTTGGGTTTTCCATATAAAGTATCGTGTCATCTGTGAGGAGAGAGAGTTTGACTTCTTCATTGTCAATGTGGATACATTTTATTTCTCTTTGTTGTCTGATTGCTGTTGCTAGGACTTCTAATATTATGTTGAAAAGAGTGGTGACAGTGGGCATCCTTGTCGTGTTCCAGATCTCAACGGGAAGGCTGTGAGCTTCTTCCCATTGAGGATGATGTTTGCTGTGGGTCTTTCATGGATAGATTTTATGAAGTTCAGGAATGTTCCCTCTATCCCTATACTTTGAAGCGTTTTAATCAGGAAGGGATGTTGGAATTTGTCAAATGCTTTTTCTACATCAATTGACAGTACCATGTGGTTCTTCTCTCTTCTTTTATTGATTTGTTTTATCACATTGATTGACTTGCGAATGTTGAACCACCCTTGTAAAGCAGGGATGAATACCACATGGTAATGGTGGATGATCTTTTTAATGTGCTATTAGATCCTGTTTTCTAGGATCTTGTTGAGAATCTTAGCATCCATATTCATCAGTGATATTGTTCTGAAATTCTCCTTTTTGGTGTGTCTTTGCCTGGTTTGGGGACCAGGGTAATGCTGTCTTCATAAACAGAGTCTGGAAATTTTCCTTCTGCTTCAATTTTTTGAAACAGCTTCAGGAGAATAGGTGTTATTATGGACTCTGAAAAACAACCTGAGGGTTTTGAAGGGGCGGGGGGTGGGAGGTTAGGGGATCCAGGTAGTGGGTATTAGGGATGGCATGCATTACATGGAGGAGTACTGGTTGTGTTGTAAAACTATGGATTCTGTTATGCTGAAAAGAAATGAAATTTAAAATAATATCTAACCTCCCCAAAAACGTTTGGTAGAATTTCCCAGGCAATCCATCACATCCTGGGCTCCTTTTTTTTGGAGGTTTTTGATCACTGCTTCAATCTCGTTACTAGATATAGGTCTATTCAGGTTGTCAATTTCTTCCTGGTTCAATTTTCAGAGTTTATATTTTTTCCAGGAGTGCATCCATTTCATTCTTATTGCTCTTCTTAAGGTAATTCATGGTGAATAAGAGACCTTGAGTATGGGAGTGGATACAAGTGAGAGAAACAGTTGGTCTGCAACAATTTCCTGACTGGAATATCTTGTGTCCACAGGTGTCCAGCGTGAGGTGCAGCTCGTGGAGTCTGGGGGAGACCTGGTAAAGCCTGGGGGATCCTGAGACTCTCCTGTGCAGCCTCTGGATTCACCTTCAGAAGTTACCAAGTGAGCTGGATACTCCAGGCTCTAGGGAAGGGGCTGCAGTGTGTCATATGGATTAGCTATGATGGAAGTAGCAGAAGCTATACAGACTCTGTGAAAGGCCGATTCCCCATCCCCAGAGACAATGGAATAACACACTGTATCTGTAGATAACATCCTGAGAGCCAAGATCACTGCCATGTATTACTGTGCTATGACAGAGTGAGGGGACATTAGTGTGAGCCCAGACACAAACATCACTGTAGGAGAGGATAGGGACCACCAGGGTGTGCACACTCCTCACCAATTCTGTCATTTAGCCCAGGAGGAGGTGTGGATGGAGGTTATGGGCAAGTTTCCTGTCAGGATCTGGCAATTCCTCTTCAGAGAACACTTTCTCTCAGGGCCCTCTCTGCACTCATGATTCTGTGCTTAACTCTACATTCTGACTTCGAAATTTGTCCTAATGGGAAAAAATTGTATTAAAATGCACAAAATACATTCATTCACATTGTTTATTCCTGTCCCTAAATACCAATGAATCACAAATATCCTGATGCTCATCAACTGAGCCTTTACAGGAATCCCAGAGGCACTCATTATGCATCATATTCCACCCTGCTCACCGTTCAAACTCACTAGAAGCAGCATAAAGTGCATGCTGGACATGAGAACAACAGAGGCATCAACATTTCAAAGTAAAAGAAGAAAGTGTTTGGGGTGAGGTGGGGGGCGTCACTGCCTTAAACAAATCTCAGAGTGTCAATGTTACTGACAACATCAGAAAGCAACGGAACCCCCACCAGGAGTTTTGTGGATGTGGAGTCTGAACATTAAACACACACACACACACACACACACTCACACAAGAGTATAAAACCTTCATCACTTTCTCTTGCTTAATTTTTCTGCAGCAACTGTGGTCCTAAGACAGAAATACACAGCACACAAGATCTCAAGAAGCAAGAAAAATCTAAAAGACACGACGTACCATTACACCTGAAGGAGCTAGAGAAAGTGCGATGACTGAAGCCTAAATACAGCAAAAAGAAGAAAATACTAAAGACTATAGCAGAAATAAATGATATAAAAACCAATAAAACACCAGAACAGATTTAAAAAACCAAGGTTGGTTTCTTTGGAAAAAAATAAAATGAAATTGAGAAACCTCTGCCTATATTTATCAAAAAGAAAAGAGAAAGCCTCAAATAAAATCAGAAATCACTTTTTTTCTTTGTGGAAAAAACAGGGTTTTGGAGGTGTGGGGGTCAGGATATGAAGTAAATTGGGGATGGGCAATAAGGAGGGCACATGATGGGAGGGGCAGTGGGAGTTATACACAAATAATGAATGGTTGAACACTACATCAAAAACTAATGATGTACTATATGGTGGCTAATTGAACATGATTTTAAAAATAATTTAAGCAGATGATGTTGTGAGAAAATAAAAAAGCTATAATTCTATGATGAACATTCCCCAATCCAAATCCTGAAATTATATTCAAAATTTTGTGTTTAAACTAGGGGCGGCTGTGGGGGATGGGGTAACTGACCAAAGGGCATTAAGGAGGGCCCTTCATGGAATGTGCACTAGCTGTTATATGCAACTGATGAATCACTAAATCTACCTCTGAAACCAGTAATGCACTTGGTTAAATTTAATTTAAATTAAAATAATTTAAAGCATAAAGTAAGAAATCATTCTGATCGAGTGTGTCACTCAAAGACCTAGTTTTGAAATTGCCAGTAGAATTTTGATTGGGATGGCATTGAAAGTACAGATTACTCTGGGCAGTATTGATATTTTAACAATGTTTATTCTTCCAATACATGAGCATGGAATGTTTTTCATCATTTTGTGCTGGAACATACCATCCTAAAATTTGAAAGGAACCAGGAAATACCCTGAATTGCTAAGGAAATGTAGAAAAAGAAAAACCACACTGGAGACATCACGTTGCCTGATTTATGATTTACTACAAAGCTGTTGTCACAAAGACATCATGATACCAGCACAAACAAAGACACATAGACCAGTGGAACAGAGTAGAGAGCCCAGTAATGAACCTGCAACTCTATGAACAAATAATCTTGAACAAAGCAGGAAAAAATATACAGTGCAAAAAAGATACTCTTTTCAATAAATGGTGATAGGAAAATTGGACAGCTACATATAGAAAAATGAAACTCAAACATTCTCTTACACCATACACAAAGATAAACTCGAAATGGATAAAGGACCTCAATGTGAGACAGGAATCCATCAGAATCCTAGAAGAGAACATAGGCAGTAAGCTCTTTGATATCAGCCACAGCAAGTTTTTTCAAGATATGACTCCAAAGGCAATGGAAACAAAAGCAAAAATGAACTATTGGGACTTCATCAAACCAAAAGCTTCTGAACAGCAAAGGAGACAGTCAACAAGACAAAGAGGCAACCCATGGAATAGGAGAAGATATTTGCAAATGACAGTACAGACAAAAGGTTGATATCCAGGATCTATAAAGAACTTCTCAAACACAACACACACAAAACAAATAATCATATCAAAAAATGGGCAGAAGATATGAAAAGACACTTCTCCAATGAAGACATACAAATGGATATCAGACACATGAAAAAATGTTCATCATCACTAGCCATCAGGGAGATTCAAATTAAAACCACATTGAGATTATGCTGAGTGAAATAAGTCAAGCAGAGAAAGTCAATTATCATATGGTTTCACTCATTGCAGAGCATAACAAATAACACAGAGGACATGGGGAGATCGAGAAGAGAAGGGAGTTGAGGGAAATTGGGGGGGAGATGAACCATGAGAGACTATGGACTCTGAAAAACCACCTGAGCGTTTTGAAGGGGCGGGGAGTGGGAGGTGGGGGGGGCAGGTGGTGGGTATTATGGAGGGCATGCATTGCATGGAGCACTGGGAATGGTCTAAAACTATGAATTATGTTACGCTGAAAAGAAAAGAAATTAAAAAAAAAACACATTGAGATACCACCTCACACCAGCTAGAATGGCCAAAATCAGCAAGACAGGAAACAACGTGTGTTGGAGAGGATGTGGAGAAAGGGGAACCCTCTTACACTGTTGGTGGGAATGCAAGTTGGTGCAGCCACTCTGGAGAACAGTGTGGAGATTCCCTAAGAAGTTAAAAATAGAGCTTCCCTATGACCCTGCAATTGCGCTACTGGGTATTTACCCAAAAGATACACATGTGGTGAAAAGAAGGGCCATCTGTACCCCAATGTTTATAGCAGCAATGCCCATGGACGGCAAACTGTGGAAAGAACCAAGATGCCCTTCAACAGACGAATGGATAAAGAAGATGTGGTCCATATACACTATGGAGTATTATGCCTCCATCAGAAAGGATGAATACCTGACTTTTGTAGCAACATGGACGGGACTGGAAGAGATTATGCTGAGTGAAATAAGTCAAGCCGAGAGAGTCAATTATCATATGGTTTCACTTATTTGTGGAGCATAACCAATAACACGGAGGACATGGGGAGATGGAGAGGAGAAGTGAGCTGAGGGAAATTGGGGTGGACATGAACCATGAGAGACTATGGACTCTGAAAAACAACCTGAGGGTTTTGAAGGGGCGGGGGTTGGGAGGTTGGGGGAGCCAGGTGGTGGGTATTATGGAGGGCACGCATTGCATGGAGCACTGGGCATGGTCTAAAACTATGAATTATGTTACGCTGAAAAGAAATGAAATAAAAAAAATGTTAGATTGAAAAAAAAAGAGTTTGAGATATTGTGGAGAAAGGGGAACCCTCTTACACTGTTGGCGGGAATGCAAGTTGGTGCAGCCACTTTGGAAAACAGTATGGAGATTCCTTAAGAAATTAAATATAGTTTCCCTATGACCCTGCAATTGCACTATTGCATATTTATCCCAAATATACAGATGTTGTGAAAAGAAGGGCTATCTGTACTCCAATGTTCATAAAAGCAATGACCACAATTGCCAAACTGTTAAAAAAGCCAAGATGCCCTCCAAAAGATGAGTGGATTAAAAAGATATAGCTCATATATACAAAGGAATATCATGTGTCCAGCAGAAAAGATGAATATCCAACTATTGTATCCATATGGACATATTGTATCCATATTGTATCCATATGGACTGGAGGAGATTATGCTGAGTGAAATAAATCAAGAAGAGAGAGTCAATTTTCATATGGTTTCATTACTTGTGGAGTATAAGGACATGGAGGACATTAGGAGAAGGAAAGAAAGTGAATTGGGTAAGATCAGAGGGGGATATGGACAATGAGAGTCTGTGGATTCTAAGAAACAAACAGGATTTTGGAGGGGAGGGGAGTAGTTGGGTAGGCGAGCCTGGTGGTGGATATTAAGGAGGGCACGTATTGCATGGAGCACTTGGTGTGGTGCATAAACAATGAATCTTGGAACACTGAAAACATAAAATTAAATTTTTAAAAGATCTTCTTTTGGGAAAAGGGGCAAGATGACAGCAGAATAGACGACCTCATTACAACTAGTCACTTAATTTAGCTGGATGTCTATCAAACCATTCTGATCACACATTAAGTCAACCTCAGATGGGAGAATTATCTGGATTTCTTCAAGCAGCAAAATGACGACTTTTTGTGAGGTTCGAGGTGCAGAAATGAGTCATTTGGGGGAAATAGCAGGAAAAAATGGAGAGAGGAGGGAGCCTCCATAAGCCAGCCAAAGGAAAGTAACATAGCATCAGAGAAAAAAAAAAAAAAAAAAGGACCCTTAGAAAACTGCTCCAGTAAGAAGCATCCCTTGATGAAAAAGGCACAGGGGATGAATAGAACAGAATTCTGGGTGGATCACTGTGGTCTCAGATCCAAAGAGAATCAGAAGTAACTGGGGAATCTGAACCTGAGTGCCAAAGCAGTGGGACAGGGGGACTGATTATAGTCAGCAAGCCCAGAAGGGACTCGCAGCTCCTGTCACAATAAAGCAGAAGACAGACCAGTTGGGAGACTGCTCTCTGCCTGACCATCTTGAAAATGACTAGAAGGTGTGGACTGTTTAACATCCCAGGGTAGATATAAAATACTTTGCAACCAAACGGATAGCAGTTCTCAGGGTGATGTGGTCCATGAATGGACCCTGGAAGGGTCACAGCCGTGAACTGGGACCCATAGAAGAGGGTGCATGTGTGAGCCCATGGGCAATCAAAATCGCAAATTCACAAAGCACAGAGATACGCATGGATCCCCATAACTCCCCCTGGAGGGGTACAATGGGTCCGGGGTGGGGGTGAGCTGGGAATCCACAGGATTCAGTGGCTTGGTACACAAAGTGGCTACATCCACGACTTGGCAACAACTCTCAGAGCGATGTGACCCCTGACAGGACACTAGGGCGACACCCAGCATGACCTGGGAGGTGCAGAAGGGGGTGCACTCATAAGCCCATGGCCGATAACAATTGCAAAGTCAGACAGAACAGAGACACTTGAGGGTCCCTGGAACTTTCCCCAGAGAGTTGCAGTGGGCATGAATGGAGCAAGCCTGTGGAGCTTGTTATACACAGAAATGGAGATGGTTTGACCTGGAGCATGTACTGAACAAGGGGGACCGGGACCCTGAGGCACTGAGCCAGAGGTTCCCTCAGGGCCATATTTACTTTGACCCTCTAAAGAGAGGCAGAAAGCCACCAGGGGGGAAAAGCCACACACAGGGTCAGCTCCCGTTAAGCCGATGCCCCTGACAAGCATGGAGCAGCTCCACCCAGGCAATGATGCCTGGAGAGAGATAGAGGACTGGAAGACATATTTCAGCAAATCATACCTGAGAACATCCCTAATCTGGGGAAAGAAGCAAGCGTTCATGTCCTAGAGGCAGAGACGACCCTTCTGAAGATCAAGGAGAACAGACCAATGACCCATCATGTAATAATAAAACTCTCAGATCATAGAACCAGGGAAAACATCCTAAGAGCAGTTAAGGGGAAGAGATTCCTTAAGTACAGAAGGAGGAACGTCAGGTAATGTCAGACCTTTCCACAGAGACCTGGCAAGCCAGAAAGGACTGGCAAGACATATTCAGGTACTAAATGAGAATAACATGAAACCAAGGAGACTTTATCCAGGAATGCTGTCATTCAGAACAGATGGAGAGCTAAAGAGCTTCCAGGACCAGCAGAAACTGAAAGAATGACTTCTCAAACTTAGCACTCAAAAAACTAGTAACAGAGTCAAAAAATTGGCAGAAGACATGAGCAGAGACTTCTACAAAAAAAAAAAAAAG
>PISX010027500.1:0-22894 GCA_004024625.1 Mellivora capensis | reverse complement strand
CCCTCTTTTTTTTTTTTTTTTTTAATTAACTTGGCTAAACCCACAAATGCCACGTACTTTATAGGAATTTAAGAATGACACAAAAACCATTAAAATTTCCTAATCACTATGTTCTTTACCTCCTACATATAAGTGGACGTATTAACTCTAAAAAGTCAACAGATTAAGAGTGACACTGCATTAAAGAACAAAAACCTTACATGTTAATTATCGGTCCTGTTCTCCAAACTCTAGAACCAGGCCCTAAAGTTTCCACATTCCTGGAGACTCGGTGCAGATGCCATGTCGGGGAATACGGAATGTCTCACCAAATATGTGTTCTCTCAGTAACTTCCCCTTGTACTTAACGCCGGCGTATGCTACTCTCACTGTTTACCTGTTTCTGTAGAAATCACTTAAACCTCTTTCTCCCCAGCTGCTAACTGGCTAATCTTACACTTGACTGCCCTCCACCAATATTTGTGAATGGCCATGGTTGAGCTGAGAACCACGGCAGTAACAAGGAACTCAAACACTCTGACAACTACAAGATAGTCATGGCTTCCGCCACTGACACACAACCAAAATTCATCCTCTAGTAATCCTACACTGACACCATTATTTTTTTCTCAGATGACTAATTTTTTTAAAGATTTTATTTATTGGACAGACAGAGATCACAAGTAGGCAGAGAGAGAGGAGGAAGCAGGCTCCCCACTGAGCAGAGAGCCCGACGCGGGGCTCGATCCCAGGACCCTGGGATCATGACCTGAGCCGAAGGCAGAGGCCTCAACCCACTGAGCCACCCAGGCGCCCCTCAGATGACTAATTTTTAAATATAAAATCCACTTCAATTATGGAGAGCAAATTGAGTCAAAGGAACAAACGCAAACGTGTCCCGTGTTCTAAAGGTTGGTATGATGGTACCTAAGACAACTGCCAAAGTATGTATTACCTCAAAAATAAGTAAGCAAAGAGAAGAATGCTGCCTTTAGGGGTGCCTGGGTGGCTCAGTGGGTTGAGGCCTCTGCCTTCGGCTCAGGTCACGATCCCAGGGTCCTGGGATCGAGCCCCGCGTCGGGCTCTCTGCTCAGTGGGGAGCCTGCTTCCTCCTCTCTCTCTGCCTGCCTCTCTGCCTACTTGTGATCTCTGTCTGTCAAGTAAACAAATAAAAAAATCTTAAAAAAAAAAAAAAAAAAAAGAATGCTGCCTTTAACCTGCTCTCTTTCTGGGGAAGTCAAATCAGAAACCTCTTACTAGGTAGAAGAGTTAATATGTTGCCTCCTTCCAGGACTGAATGTTCTCCTTCCCTCATTTATAAACCTACAAAGGTGGAGGTTGGAGAGAGCAGGAGACGGAGCAGAGCTAAGTTTCCCTCAAAATGCCTGAAGCATCATTTTCCAAAGCTGAGAGCATCATTACTATCTAGGGCCAATTGCCTGGCTTCCAATGCAGTCCCAAACGACCATAAATAAAGCCTTAATTATATTAATTAGAGCAACTGCTTCCTGCTAACCATCTCATTATTTGGGGGCCCTGACTCAGCCCTGGAGCCAGTACCCTCCCTGGCTCACCCCATCCCAGACATCTCACTTCCCCTCTGCTTATAACCCCGCTCCTAATTATGCTTCAGTGTGTCCTTGACCCATTTCCTCTCCAAGACCCCTCTCGCTATGACAACAGAGGTCTACTACCATTATCTAGCGTTGACAGAGCATGGGTAGATGATGTCCATGCCAGGACTCTAGAACATGGTCTATGATTAGAGGCTGGTCGGCCACCTGATTTCTCATGGAATTTCCCCAGCTACTGATATGCAAAGTGTTATTTTAACAGCTGTTTAGATATTCTAATTACCCAAACATGTAAACACTGTGTAAACTGTTAAGACACTCTATATTGCCCATATGCCTGCCGTCGCAGACAGTGGGTGACTCTCACTGTTGAAAGAAAACACGTAACAATTTGACCATAAGAGTTATCAAGAAACAGTATCGTCAGGATGGCAGCTCGGGCTTAACACCAACGAGCTGTGGCTACTCCTACGGGTCCTGCTATGTCCTGAGCTTACAGTTAATGGATACTGGTTCCTGGAGTTGTCATCAAAAGCCTGGCAGGGGAAGGGACCCTGCATCTCCATTAGCAGTGTTTCCCAAATTTGCTGCACGCAGGGCCACGCTACCGCCAACCCAGTTACCAGCTCTTCAACAGATCCTCACAACTCACCCCAGAGATTCTGATTCAACAGATGTGGCCTTGCCCAAGAATCTCGTAGACATGCCCACTTCTCTTAAACTCTGCAGGACGTTCTTATGTGCCATCAGGTTGAAAAACACCCGCGGAGCTCCCTCCCCACCCCTGCTGAGACTCTATTTTCAGTGGCCCCCTTGTTGGTGAAAATGGTTGGCAATGCTTGAGAAATCATAATTACTGATGGAAGGATGTCATTTCTCTCAGCTATCTTTAGCCAGAAAAAGTGTGCAAATCGCTAAGATCCAGCCCTCTCATTTTACAAATGAGAACTCTTGATTTTGCCCCTGAAACCTAGTTCTCCCCCACTCCTCCCACCAGCCTTCCTGACATCTATCAATGGTATCAAACGCACCCATTTGTTTTAAAAAAAAGGGGGGGGGTGGAAATCAGGAAACTTGGGAATCATCCTTAATCGTCACGTCCACAAGAGGCCTTCCCTGACTCATATCTTGGCTTTGGTTATATGTAGCCGAAAGCTCAACTCAACTCGCATAACAAGAAGTTATGAACAAGTCTGCAGGCAGGTGCCAAGCAGGCTTATTGCTATAAAAGTGTTCAGACGCAATTTTCCAGGCCTCTCCGGATTGCCCAGCTCGTTTTCGTCGTCCCTGTGGTAGTGAGATAACTATAACTACATTTCAGGTTTTAAATCTACATGTGACAACCAGGAGAAAAATTTCTTAGGACCCCCAAGAAAATTTCTCTCCTCTTGCGTTGGCACAAACTGTCACATTCCCTGGGACCACGGGAGCCCCAGGCACAAACTCATCATGTGGCTTGGGCCTGTACCCTGGACAAATGGATGGCATTTCTCACCTTGGGGCTGGGGTCAGCTTTCCCGCAGATTCTGGACTGACTGGCAGAGGGAGCGTTATCTAGAAAAATATAAGATTTTAAATAGTAAAGAGACCTAGAGAATCTACCTACTGCACAACCCAACCTAGAGTAAGTTTTCTCTTACTCTCTCATAGCACCACATTCTTTTCCTTCACAGCTCTTTTTACAATTTGAAATTCGATACCTGTGGATATGCAGGTAACATTTGCATAGTAGCTACCACATGGCACTGTTCTGCATGCTTTGAATGGATTCACTTTATCCTCACAACAATGCTCTCATCCCCATATTACATGTGAGGGGTTCAAGGTAAAGAGAGGTACGAGAACTTGCCCAGGAACATGGAGCCCAGCCACAGTGGAGCTTTGGGTCCCTGAGATCCGACTACAGAGCCCAAGCGCTTGGCAATTACATTATGTAGTTCTTTTTACTTAGTTTTGCCTTGCTTCTCCACAAAACTCTAAGATCCATGAAGCAGAGAATGCATCTGTTTTACAAACCACTCCAGCGTGGTGTCTAGTACAATACCAGGCACACAGGAAACATTCCATTCATCTAGTAACTAAACAAATGAACAGATGGTTGAAGGAATAACTGAATGAATGAATGAATGAATGAGGTAATGAACAAAGGAACAACTAGAAAAACCAAGACCCAGATTAACACTGCTCATATTAGGGACGCCTGGGTGGCTCAGTTGGTTAAGCGGCTGCCTTCGGCTCAGGTCATGATCCCAGCGTCCTGGGATCAAGTCCCACATCGGGCTCCTTGCTCAGCAGGGAGCCTGCTTCTCCCTCTGCCACTCTGTCTGCCTGTGCTCCTCTCTCTCTCTCTCTCTCTCTGACAAATAAAAATAAATAAAAAACAAATAAAAAACACTGCTCATATTATATGACTACTTATGGAAGACTGGGGTCCAGAGCTTCAACTTCCTCTGTCGGGTCTGGCTTCTCCAGCTGAAGTCCTGTTATCTCTGTGTCACCTGATCACACTTGCATCATCAATAATAAATGGACTTTTCTCCTTTGCAAATGAAAAATCGAGCAGGAGTTAGTCACTTCTTTTGAGATACATTATACATGAACATGTTCAAAAGAGAGAACAATGTAAGAATGGGATTTTCCTGCATTTACGCTAACTGAAATAGACAAACATTTTGTTCATTGAGAAGAATCAAAACAGAAAATATGTACAAAGCCCTTTGCAGTAGCAGGTACTGAGGAAATTTCATGAACATTTTTTTAAATCAACAATTTTTAGTAAACTCATCAGTTTAAAGTCTCCCCTTGATTTATGGAGATTTAAGTATACATAAAGTATTGCTGTAATTTTCTTTCACGGTGGCAGCACAACATTTAAAAATAGATCATCTGGAAAATGTAAGCAGCTAAGAAAAAAATCACAGGGCATACATATGTCAGTTCCCACCATCAATGTCCAGAATTAATTCTGCTCTCCCAAGAGAAATCAGAGCAATATCATAGCAAACAAGGTTTCCGGAGAAACTATTAATTGGTATAATCACATGCACACAAAAGCTGTCAACCCGACTGGTTCCTTGGTAAATGCAGTAATGTATTATGACTCAAATCCAGTACTAACAAATATCAACTCCCATTCCCAGTATGTACAGTACAGCTTTCCTCCCCCTACAGAAGTGACTGGACAGTTTGTTCTCCAGTCCAGGAGAAAAGAAAACCACCTCTGTAAATGGGCGAACATGTTGGGAAACTATATTTACCTTTGGCCTTAATAAGCAGCTATATTTACTGTTTCAAATAATGTGCAATTAGCAATGTCCATGTCTTACAATGAGCATACTAATGGAAAGCAGGTTTTTAAAGGTCATTCCAATCATGAGTAAAGGACAACGACAAACTCCAGAAGCTCACTTAGAAAACACACAGCTTCACCCATGGAGCAAAATGGAATCCTACCCCATGGAAAGCTTCAAAAGTTGAAGAAAATCTGGAGAAGTAATCCTCAAAGAAAGGCATGATGGAAGGTAAGGAAGGAATAAGGAGGAAATGCCCCTTCTGAGGAAGAGGCCGAGTGCCTATATTTATAAAAGCACATGACTGCAGGACTTCTTAATTTTTCCTGGAAAAATAAAGCCATCTTTCCTTGTGTTGTTCCCTTTAAAGTAGAACCCCAGAGGAACAGTGCAGAAAGAGAATACCATCCTACTGGTAGCTTGGTTCGTGCCCCTAGGGCCACTGAAAACTACAATCAACCTATCTAAGTGTCCTTGTTATAAACATTACACAATGAATACAAGGTAATTACTCTGTCATAAGGGCATGCTGTTTAAGCAAATAAAGAAATCCAGAATACAATCCTACATCTTATTATCAGTCTATAGTTCACTATGGACATTGGCACTGGTGTTTTCCTTTTTCATCCCTGGCCCACCCTGGTGATCTCCTCTTCAACCCCTCATTTCCCTTTTTGATTAAAATAAAAAGTTCTGAATACTTTTTAGGCTTTCCCCACCCTTTCTAGGATCAGGCTTAAAAATCAGGGCCTTGGAAATTGGTTAGATTTGGGAATAAAAACTTACAGAAGCCATCCAAAGCATTGTGTAACTAAATAGTTTACCAAATGAGATCATACTTGCACCGAGAAGCCTAAATAACTGAACTAGACTGAAAATGAAGAATAATCCAATTACTGCAAGGATACTTTCACAATACCACTCGCTGATCACCTTCCAGATGCCCAAAGGCTCGACTCATGTCATTCAGAGAAAAGGCCATGGAGACGCCTCTTCTCCTGTCGGCAGCTTCAGTAAACTTCCCATGTTTTGGTAGGGAAAAAAGCAGACCAACTTAAATTAGTCTAGAAATCTTTTCTTTTTTTTTTTTTCCCCAGAAATTACACAATGTATTTTTTTTTTTTTAATGCCTTCTTGGGTTGTCTGGGTGGCTCAGTGGCTTAAAGCCTCTGCCTTCAGCTCAGGTCGTGATCTCAGGGTCCTGGAATTGAGCCCCGCATCAGACTCTCTGCTCAAGGGGGAGTCTGTTTCCTCTCCCCCTCTGTCTGCCTCTCTGCCTACTTGTGATTTCTCTCTGTCAAATAAATAAATAAAATCTTTTAAAAATATGCCTTCTTTATAACCCCACTTAATATTATAAGCAGGATGAGGTCTCTAAAATTATAAATTTTCATAACAAAAAATAAAACTGAGCAAACAATACAATAAACTCTTGCTAAAGTTAACAACTAAAGGTGACAAATATGGAACACACGCACATCCCGGCAAACAGATTTCAGTCTCTTGCCAGCAGATTTAAATTCCTTGAGGGCAGGTACTGATTCTTAATTTCAATCTGTTGCAATGGATCTCTATTACAGAACTAGGTCCCAGGTATACAACCATGAGCAGACAAGAGCTCTCTCCCTATGAAGCTTACCTTACATTCTAGAAATGGTGACATTCCCCTAGAAAGTATTTTTTTTTAAGATTTTTTTATTTATTTATTTGTCAGAGAGAGAGGCAGCTAGAGGCAGAGGGAGAAGCAGGCTCCCCGCTGAGCAAGGAGCCTGATGTGGGACTCGATCCCAGGATGCTGGGATCATGACCCGAGCCGAAGGCAGCCGCTTAACCAACTGAGCCACCCAGGCGTCCCTAGAAAGTATTTTTTAAAAATTAATTTTAGGGGGGGCGCCTGGGTGGCCCAGTGGGCTAAAGCCTCTGCCTTCGGCCCAGGTCATGGTCTTAGGGTCCTGGGATCGAGCCCCGAATCAGGTTCTTTGCTCAGCAGGGAGCCTGCTTCCCTCTCTCTCTGCCTGCCTCTCTGCCTACTTGTGATCTCTGTCAAATAAATAAATAAAATCTTTTTTAAAAAAATTAATTTTAGGGGCACCTGGCTGGCTCGGTTGGTAAATCATGCAACTCTTGATCTCAGAGTGATGAGTTCAAGCCCCACGCTGGGTGTGGAGTCCACTTAAAAAATAATAATAATATGGGGTGCCTGGGTGACTCAGTGGGTTAAGCCTCTGCCTTAGGCTCAGGTCATGATCTCAGGGTCCTGGGATCGAGTCCCACATCGGGCTCTCTGCTCGGCAGGGAGCCTGTTTCCTCCTCTCACTCTCTGCCTGCCTCTCTGCCTACTTGTGATCTCTCTCTGTCAAATAAATAAAATCTTTTTTTTTTTTAATAATAATAATTTTAAATGTACTTGTGTCAGAAAGAAAACAGGGTTGAGATAGAAGTGAAAAATACTGAGATACCTATCTACTTTAGATAGAGGGTCACCAGAGGCCAATCTGTGTAAGCAACATTTGTGATTTAGGCAAAGAACTGAGACCTGAGAAAAAGCCAATCCAGCAAGAATGGGGACCACATATGCAAAGGTTTTGAAGTGACCCCGGAGCTGGGCTTGTTTAAGGACAGCTGAAGTATACCGCAGGAGCTGGAGAGCAGCAGTCTAGGCTGGACGGACCAACCCAACTGTAAGGGGAAATTTACGTATTATTCTGAGTGCAAAGGGAACCTGGTCTGGTTTGTGTCTTTATAAGCACCACTCCTGGGGTTCCATGAAAGAAGGGTCTGACAGAAGGGCAAGAGCAGAGCAGGAAAAACAGCTGAGAGGACAAGAGTCCCAGCAAGAGATCACAGGAGTTATACCAGCATGATGGCAGGCATGGTAGAGCAATGTGACATGTTAAAACTAAGTTTTGGAGGCTGAATCAACAAGCCATCCCTCCAGAACTGTAACTGGGGAGTGAAAAGTATGACTCCACTATAATTCCTTGGTTTACCAGCATTAGTAACTACATCTATAAGTGTAGGTATCAAGGAAGCATTTAGAAACTGAAAAAAAGCTTGAGTTCAGAGAAAAGAGCTAGGCTACCTCGATAAATGTGGGGGCCATCAATAAAAATTTACAAAGTGGGTTTTAGTAAATGCATGGGGTTTGGAATCCCAGATCTGCTCCTTGCTAGCCTGTGTCCTTAAGAAAATGACGGGCTTCATTTTCTCACCTGTAAAACGGGGATTAAAAAAAAACATTTTAAAAGTATTGTCTAGAGCAGAAGTCAGCAAACTTTGTGAAGGGTCAAATAATAAAGACTTTAAGCTCGGTGGCCATAGAGTATCTGCCTAAAATACTCAAGACTGCCATGGAGCACGAAACCGGCCACAGAGAGTGTGTAAACAGGGGAGTAGAGCTGGTTAAAATGAAACTGTATTTCAAAAATAAAGGTCATAGTTTGCCAGCTGCTGGTTTAGAGCAGTTGTCGTCCAAGGTAATCCTGGACCAGGAGTATCAGCATCACCTGGGAACTTGTCACGGACACAAATTCTGGACATCACCCAAGACTTTCACAACCAGCAGCTCTGGGGGTGGAGTCCAGTGATTGGTCATTATTACAAACTTTCCAGGTGATGCATGTTGAAGTTTGAGAGCCGCATGGTCAAGAAAATAAATGAATACATAGTGATTAGAACTAATATCATTATTATTATTACTATTATAACTGGCTCCTAGAAGTTTAGAGTGTAATTCCCAAAGACAGAAGCAAATGCTGGATTTTTGTGGTAGATCAAGCAAAAGAGAGACAAACTGTTAGAATCTAAGGTAGGCTTAGGTAAGACTACTTGAGAAATTAAAGATTGTTTTTTATACTCTTTATTCTAAAGAACTCCTATATTTTCTCACATACTAATTAAGACATATTTTATTTAGTCTTGTTCACAATCCACTAGTCAAAACATATAATACAATCTCAAATATATATATATGTATATATATATATCCAATCTAACTTTTTTTTTTTTAAGATTTTACTTATTTATTTGTCAGAGAGAGAGAGCGAGAGAGCAAGAGAGCGAGCACAGGCAGACAGAGTGGCAGGCAGAGGCAGAGGGAGAGGCGGGCTCTCCGCCGAGCAAGGAGCCTGATGTGGGACTCGATCCCAGGACGCTGGGATCATGACCTGAGCCGAAGGCAGCTGCTTAACCAACTGAGCTACCCAGGCGTCCCTCCAATCTAACTTCTAAGAGAAACAGTTTAAGGGGCGCCTGGGTGGCTCAGTCATTAAGTGTCTGCCTCCAGCTCGGGTCGTGATCTCCAGGTCCTGGGATCGAGCCCCATGTCGGGGTCCCTGCTCAGCAGGGAGTCTGCTTCTCCCTCTGCCAGCCACACTCCCACTCATGCTTGTGTGCTCTCTCTCTTCTCTCCCTCTCAAATAAATAAAATCTTTTTTAAGAAATTAAAGGAAAAAAAAAAGAAACAGGTTTAATGCCAATTAACTAACTCCCAGATCCCTAACAGCATATTATTCTCTGTTGCTATGACTAGTCCCTATTGCTATGACTAACACACTGTACTTACATAAGCACAGAATGAGCAAAGTTGTCAAATGTCATTTATTATTTTAACAGAATAATCTGACCTCTGGAAAAGGTTTAGAATCAATGGGGAAGTTAAAATATAAAAGGTGGTGTCAAGAGACAGAATGTAATACCATCCATTTTTACATTGTTTTTAATATTGGGATTAGAAACCAGAGATCTGCCTATTGAACATGCCTCAAATTAGATAAAAGAATTACAGATGAGCAGTGCCTGGCTGGCTCAGTTCGTAGAGCATGTGACTCTTGATCTTGGGGAGTTTGAGCCCCAAGTTGTGTCTAAGGTTACTTAACAAATAAATAAACTTAAAAAAAAAAAAAGAATTATGGATGAACATAGAGAAGTCATGCCCACTATTACTATTAGGCTATGTTCATGTCAACAGACCTTTGCAAAATTCCATATGAAAACTAAAATAAAATCAGTATACAAGCTTCATAGCCTTGGAAGAAGCCAACAGGAAAGGGCAAGGACCAGACAACAGATCATCTCTCAGAAGAGGGAAGACAAGCTTCCACAACTGGAAAACAATTCAATCAAGCAGACAGCACGCAATATTTAAAGAGCTAGGCAACAGGCACTGGCTGGTCTTCACAGTGAGCAGTCAGCACAGAGTGAAAAGATATCCCGACAGGCGCAGAGCATGCTCCTGGGGACTTAATGGGAAGAGAGATTTAGAAAACCAACCAGGAAGGCCATCAGCTTAATTTTAGGTAAACTCACAAAAATCTCTCAGGCTGCCCAGCTAATGAGAATGAAGTGCCTGAAACCAGGGCAAGAGGTTAATTGAAAAAGCCAGGAGTCTTCGGGGGCCTGAAAACAAATTTGCCTATTGGCTTGTAAAAGGCCTAGGTCATAAATGTATTTGTCCACATTATATAACCTGCTCCTGGAAATGTTTATGAACGTACTATGGTAAGATGCAAAAGAATGCCTGATTTGCCCAGAAGTACAATTTGACTTAGAAACTAAAACTGACAATGAACTCCTCCAAAGTGACACTGATAGTACAAAGTTCCATGGTTCTAACATTGAGAATTTTAGAGATTCATGTAAAAATTCACAGCAGTGTCAAAGTGGAAACTATTGAACTAGTTAAGGGCAGCCACAACATAAAAGAACTGGAGCAGCAAATTTAGGCTTCTATATTTAGCCGGGAAAATCCCATTACTTGGAGATCCTCTTTCCAACCCAACCTCTTACAAGAAATAAAACTTGGAAGAGATCAGTAATTTAAAAAAATAGTAACTCCCATATCTTCTCGGTGGGCTGCAGAAACCAGTGTTAAGATGATCTGAAATTAAACCAACCAAAATTTTAATCCCATTTTTCCCCTTTCTATCATGTGCTTATAGATTATCAGGGATCCATTAAATAACATCTAAAAGTTTAAACCCAGAGTTTTCCAAACTTACAGATTGTTCAGTATCTTTTCAAAGGTAACTGAAGAAGCGGATATCGTTATTTCACTGTTAATCTATTTAAATAGGTTCACAAAAATCTAGATATAAGCTTCATATGCTTAGAGCATCATTTTTTAAACAACTCTAAAGACAAAATCAATTTACAAAATAGCCACAACCCAAGCATAAAACCAGTACTATTTATACTAACAACCTAAATTTAATGTAATAAAAGATGTTATTTTCCCAAACAACAGGACTATGACATAGCATGGGAACAGCATGGCAGTATCACTATGGTCCTTGTGATTTTTTTTTTTTTCTAAGCCACTTTTTTCTACTTGAACTCCTACAAAAGCATACATAAGCCCATCAAGTCATTGGGCTTTATTCTGACTTCAAATTTTACATTTTCTTGGGGCGCCTGGGTGTCTCAGTCATTTAAGCATCTGCCTTTGGCTCAGGTCGTGATCCCAGTGTCTTGGGATGGACACATCGAAATCCCTGCTCAGCAGAGAGCTGGCCTCTCCCTTTGCCTGACGCTCCCCCTGCTTGTGCTCACTCTCTCTCTCTCTCTGACAAATAAATAAATAAAACTTTAATTTAAAAGAAAAAAAAAAAAGCATCTGTCTTGGCTCAGGTCAGGATCTCAGGGTCCCGGGATGGAGCCCGGAGTCCAGCTCTCTGCTCAGCACAGACACTGCTTCTCCCTCTACCCTTCCCCCCCACTGGTGTTCTTCCTCTCCACCCAAATAAATAAATAAAATCTTTTTTAAAAATTTACATATTCTTTTGTCTTTAACTTAAGGTAATTATGATAGGACAACAGGGTTCCAGTACTTCTTGCTTGATCATATATATTTTATAATGATGGTAAGTGTACTATTTTGATATCTTATAATTTTATACTTTATACTATATAATTATATAGTTTCATATTATAGTAAATAGTTTAATAGTTCATACTTCATACTTTCTTATACTTTATAGTGTTTATATACTTTATATATACTTAACATAATGCATAGTTGTACCTGTTCTTAAATACACATCCTAAAGCCTTATATTCTTTTCCAAAGTTATTCTAAACTTTTATTCTAAACTGCACTTACAGAAGTTACAGAGAGACTGTCATAGTTTACTTCCCTGCCTTCCTAAGGGCACTACATAAAGATATACCAGAGTTCAACTTCCCCAGCCTAAGATATCATGTAGACCTTTTACTTCTCATTAAAACAAATATATAAAAATATGTTATAATAAATATACATATATAGGTATAACTATATCCAAGCATGCACTAAACATTAATTATTATTTTATAAATTTAATGAGCATATTTAACTATGGATATTTTTAATATAAACATGGGCAAAAGTAGACAAATACTGCATAATCTCATTCACATATGGTACCTAAAAAGTCAAACTCATAAATGCACAGAGTAGAATTGTGGTTTCCAGGAGCTGGGGGATGGCAGAAATGGAAAGATGTTGGTCGAACGGTACCAACCGTCAGTTATGCTGGATGACTAAGTTCTGAAGATCTAATGAGCAGACAGCCCAGTGACTATCATTAATAAAATGCTACACTGCATACTTGAAATTTGCTAAGAGTAGATTTTAAGTTTTCTCAACACACACACAAAAGAGAGCCATATGAGCAATAATTATTCAGAATGGTCATCATCTTATTCACCAAAATGTCAACTCTATTTCTTTTTGTCTGATTTTTTTGTTTTTAAGATTTATTTATTTTAGAGGATACAGAGTGCAAGTGGTGGGGAGGGGTGGAGGAGAGGGAGAAAGAATCCCAAGCAGACCCGTAGCTGAGCACAGAGTTCAAAGCGGTGCTCGAGCCCAGGCCCCTGAGATCGTGACCTGAGCTGAAATCAAGAGCCAGATGTCCAAAACCAACTAAACCACCCAGGCACCCCTGCTTGATTTTCTTAATAGCCAGTGTACCAAACATGCGAAATGCTGTTATTTCTCTGGATGCAAATAAATAAATCTTTATTTTTTGCAAAATCTTATCATGACCTAACATTGTGACATACTCCTAAGAAACTGTTTATTCCATCTGCAAAACTTAAAACTTTGGCTTGAAAGGTAAAGTTTTCATTCAACATATGGATAGTCCTAGAATGCCCAGCAGAATAACATCTATCTAGGGAAGATGTGCAAAGCCATTTAGCTAGAAATTGAAGATTTCTTTTTTTTTTAATATTTTATTTGTTTACTTGACAGAGAGATAGATCACAAGCAGGCAGAGAAGCAGGCAGAGAGAGAGGAGGAAGCAGGCTCCCTGGTGAGCAGAGAGCCCAATGCGGGGCTCGATCCCAGGACCCTGAGATCATGACCTGAGCCGAAGGCAGAGGCTTAACCCACTGAGCCACCCAGGCGCCCCGAAATTGAAGATTTTCTTTAAAAAATCTCCTGTAGTCAGATACTCCTCCTCACACTCACCTTGAACTTCAAAGTCTGAGAACTGCAAAAATAACTAAAGAGACAGAAGTGGTCATATAACCCAACAAACGAATAAAATCACTGAGGGCAGTGGATCTCGATGTGTGGTCCCCAGTCCAGTAGACTGAGCATCATCATTGGGGGAGCTTGTTAACATCAGAAACTGGGGGGCGGGGGGGGTAGTTATGTGTTTTAACAAGAAGGTAATTCTGATACATACTCAAGTTTGAGAACCAGAACTCTGGCTTATGATAAATAAGCCCAGATACTGAATAGTCTCAGTCTTCACTATAACAAACACTGCCTCACAACTGGGAGGCTCTGGGCACACATTTTTTACCTTTCCCCCAGATATCAAGGTCAAGATTATACCATGGAGTAGAGCCAGGGCAAATCAACCTCCAACTCAAATCAGGACGGGGGGTTGGGGAGACGACAAAAAAGCAACTACAAGGGCGCCTGGGTGGCTCAGTGGGTTAAAGCCTCTGCCTTCGGCTCAGGTCATGATCCCAGGGTCCTGGGATCAAGCCCCGCATCCGGCTCTCTGCTCGGCAGCGGGGAGTCTGTTTCCTCCTCTCTCTCTCTCTCTCTCTCTGCCTGCCTCTTTGCCTACTTGTGATTTCTGTCTGTCAAATAAATAAATAAAATCTTTAAAAAAAAAAAAAAAAGCAACTACAGCAAACATGAAGGAGAGATCTGTCTACAATGGCACAGACTATTCCGGAAGCAGAAAGAGAAACATGAAAACTTTCAGATGTCCATTTCTCTAGTTTCCTGACTAGTATAGCCCCATTAGCAATGAGTAAGAACTTCTGAGAAATGATCCCTTTTGAAAGCTATCAACAGAACTAAATTGAAAATTGGTTACCTGAATAAAGCTCAGAAAATACTAAATATTTTAAGAGGAACAAAAAAACATTACAAATTTAGAGAATTTAGAGCTCAAATAAACTGTTATCAAGTTCATCTTTAAGAATTTTAAGAACACAATTTATAAAATCTCTTTGAAATTACATTCTTGCAAGCTTCAAGAAATACATAAACAAAATCAGCAAAAATCATAGTAATCATGTTTTTGTTTTTTAAATGATTGCTCATTCTGTAATTTTGAAATATAATTTTCATGCAGTCTCATGCTAATGATAATTAACACTTTTAATCTCTAACAATATTTATAAACACTAACTGTTGGTTGCTTTTTTTTATATGATAAAATAGATACAACTTGGAATAAATTCTGCTTTTCATTTGGGAAATTGAGATAATGCTACACAGTCTCTTTCTGAAAGTAGATAAAGATAAAAATTTGAAAAATATAAGTGACCTACCCTAGATCTTAGATAGAGAATCAGATATTCTTGGTTCCTCAACCAGTTTTAAAGTCTATAACTCAATTTATGCCAGTGTTTTTTTTCTTAATTATGTACAGTTAAGTACTTTTACTAATTCAAATATCCAAGTTTGGCTGAAATGGACTAAGCCTGACATTCCTCCTGTGCAGGACCACACAGGCTTGAATAAATGGGAGCCACTCTGCACAGGCATATATTTGATCTGGAACTGGTTCGTTTGTCCCTGACCCCCACCTCTTTTCGCACCTGGGACAAACAGCTCCTCATTAGGCCATTCCGGCTGAGAGCTCCTTTAGACCCACATGCTTAAGTTGACTCTGACCCCCCTAGAGGAGAGGGGGATCCAGAGGGCACATCACCATGGCAACTCCCACAACAGACCCAAGCTACTAGCACAGTGCTCCCATCTTAGAGGCTACCAGTAGATCCAGCCCCCAAAAGAGATGAGCAGATACTCTGCAAAACCTTATCATTTCTTATGTGGAAACTACAATCGCCCATCTCAGTGGCTAGGTATGAACACAAACTTTTCCATTTAGTTGTGGTCACCGCATTTCCTGGTTTGCCCTACACGGTCCGGGTTTATCCTTGTTATGTCTATGTAATTAGCGGTGCCCCTGTTCTCAATAAAAATTGCCCTAGATGAAAGGCACCTGGGTGGGTCAGTCAGTTAAGCCTCTGACTCTTGATTCTGGCTCAGGTCGTGATCTCAGGGTCCTGAAATCAAGCCCCAGGTTGGGCTCCACTCTCAGTAGAGAGCCTGCTTAAATTTTCTCTCTCTCCTCCCTCACACGTATTCTTTCTCTCTCTCTCAAATAAATAAATCTTTAAAAAAGATCATCCTAGATGATTCATTGAACAATTCATTAAACATCCTAGATTCATTAAAGGATGAATTATATGGCCGTCCTACACAAAGGCCTATTTCAGCAAAGGGACAGGCATGAGAGACAAACCAGAGGCAAAGTTATTCATGGATGTTTGCCGGCCTACTCCTCTAGGCTACTTTCCATACTTCATTCAGTGACTGGAGACTCTTTTAACAATGATCTTAAAGTCCAACTAAATAATTCTCAGGGACAAAGCAGACAGTAGGTCTTTTTCCCTCTGATTTTCAAAGGTGCTTAGAACCATCCAGATGGTAGAACTCAGGGGCAAAGCACACAATGTAGAAATGTAGAACTCAGGGGCAAAGCAGACAGTAGGTCTTTTTCCTTCTGATTTCAAAGGTGCCTAGAACCATCCAGAGCCTACTCTGGGGTATGAAGCATACCCCTAGAGGGTAACAATGTGAGGAATCCATCCCTTTAACCAGTTCAGCTGTAGAAACATCACTTTTGAGAATATTACTTATAAATTCTTCCCCCAAAATGGCTCTAGCCTACTGAAAGCCATATTAAGTGAATCCAGATGCCCAAACAGAAAAGTGGCAAAAAGCAACAGAGCCTGATGATTGCACTCATCCATTTAACAAATATTTATGAAAAACAACGTGGCAGCCTTTACATCTCTGAAGCCAAACCTCAATGTGTTTTGTTTGGTCCAGATAGGAATCTCAAATGTTTAAAATATTTGCTAAGACTTTAAAATATGAAGTCATGGGACGCCTGGGTGGCTCAGTTGGTTAGACGACTGCCTTCGGCTCAGGTCATGATTCCGGAGTCCCGGGATCGAGTCCCGCATCAGGCTCCCAGCTCCACGGGGAGTCTGCTTCTCCCTCTGACCTTCTCCTCGCTCATGCTCTGTCTCACTATCTCTCTCTCAAGTAAATAAATAAAACCTTTAAAAAAATAAAAATAAAAATAAAAAAATAAAATAAAATATGAAGTCATACAAAAAATCCAGACTTCCACTCTTAGGAAACCAGAAGCTCTGACAATACCGGATTTGTATATTGTTAATGCAATTTGCAACTGGTGCTGAGTAACTCCCTGAGATATGAGCATCACTCACGGTCCTTGGTCCTTACTCAATCTCCATCTCACTCAACCAAATCCCATGCATTTAAGTTTGCAACCCTGCTATATGGCTGGAGATAATCCTTCATGGAACAACATCTGGCCTTTCAATTTAAGGATCCTCTACCAGGGATTCTCTAGGTTCAGAGTAAACTGGGATCCACATCTTTAGATCAAAGACTCAACAGGGAAATGGCAATAAACAGGAAAAGTTGGGGTTTTTTTCTCTTTATCAAACAGGCATATGGTTGCCACTGTTCCTACAGGATCAAAAGGAAGAAATGAGCCTAAGCCTGTTGTTACTTGTAAAATAATAGCACATTCAGCCTCAAACACCTAAATACATAATTAAGGTAAAGAAAGGGGGGGATGTTTTTAATTGATCCCCTAAAAACGAATCTGGGAAAGACTCAACAGCCACTGTCAAGAATTCTAAGTGCTTTGACTCATAAAGAAACTTTGACCATCAATGACATTAGCCATGATGTATCAGACCTGAAGAAAATAACTTTAACATAAGCTACCCAAAATCATAAAACATTCCTTACAGTCCTGGGAAAATGCAATTTCTTCCTCCTTACTGAGAGAACCAAGAAAAAAATCTTAATACAATAAAATTAGTGATAATTTTCAGATATAAAGAACATACTGCACTCCCATTTCAACAGAGGTAAAAGCTAAAAATAAGCTTTGAACAAATAGGCACAAAGTGAAATGCATTTTAATCATGGATTTAAATGTTGAGATCATTTGTAAAAATGAAAAAAAAATGAAAAAAAAATTTGTAAAAAGGTATTTAACAGCGGCCATATAAGTCAAAACTGTTCTCTTCATACTGGGAATTCTGAATGTTAAGGTATTAATCTAGCTTACAAAGTAATTGATGAAATCTAAGACAATGAGCTTTTATTTTCTTCAATTCAGCTACAGGCCTTTTGTGAAAAACTCTTTCAATGACAGATACTAAAATAATGAATCAAGAAAAAAAGCCTATTTGCAGGATGTTTTTTCTGCCTTGACTACTATTAATTTCCCAGCTACCCAAGGAACAGCCACATGTTACAACTGAGACTTTGTTTACATTTAGAGAACATTATTTTTCTAAAGAATCTAAAGCACTTTGCAAACATTAAAGAGCTGTTTTTAGAATAGCATTTCAGGGCTTAGCACATGATAAAAACTCCTTACACTTTTATTTTAAAACGAGTTTTCAAAGACTTAATCACTGTTACAAAGTTTTGTTTAGATTCCTCCAACCATTGGTAAAGGGGCTTGCCTGTTTTTAAGGAAGTAAAAATGCACTGTTTGGTAACAGACACCTCAATTTAGTAGACTTTAGAGAAATATTAGAAAATAGATCTTGGCCTCTTACGAAATGGCTTTTTAAATCATCCAAGCTGGTATCTGTCTCCAATTAGTGCGGGGAAAAAAAAAAAACACAACTTTTTAAAAAAAGGCAAAACGAAACAAAAAGTTTTCTTTCCACTCAAAATCTAAACGCAGATTCCTATTTGGTGACATCGTTGTCGACTAACTTTTCCCTAAACTCCACTCCCAAATAGCCTGACAGCTTCCAGACATGCAGGTGCTGCCGTTACTAGGACTCGACGTTCCACGTGGGTTAAAGTGCAACATTCGACCAAGGCCGAGATGAGTGCAGGGCCTCTAGGACCCCAACTCTCCAGTGTCTCGTCTCACGCACACTTACAGACGCAACCCAAGGCCAAGGCCAGGCTTCACCCCAAACACCGCAATCCTCCCGAGACGCGCGCTGCTCTCCGCGTCCTCCTGGGGCGCACCGGCTCCTCCACCACCCAGGGACCACTCTCCGCCTCCCTCCTCTCCCGCTCCCGCGGGGCGTCCGCTCCTGCCAACCCGCCCACCCCCGAACGCTAGCTCCAACACTCCTGGTCCTCCGGACTGGAGGAGTGGACGCTGGAGCGCGCCACGTGGAGGGCGCGCGCTAGCAGCCGGACCACAGTCGGTCAGCCCTTCCTCAGGGGTCCCAGTGCCTCCAGCCCCGCTACTCCTCCTCAGGGCGCCGGACCCTCCCCCACGCCTCGAGCAGCCGTCTTGCCTGATTGGGGTCTGTGGCGCGGAAAACGTGGCAGGCCATCTGGGACTCGGGGTCGTCGGGCTGCGCCTTGATCAGGTAGGCAAAGTAGGTGAGATCGTGGCTGTTGTGAATGAAGCGCGAGATGTGCTGTGCCTTGTGCTCGAAGATGAACACCGCCGGGTTGGGCTGCGCCGCCGCGGGGCCGACGCCCCCCGCGGCCCCGACGCCGGGTGCGGGGACACAGCGCAGGAAGGGCGCGCTGAGCACCAGGAGCACCTCGCGGGCGGCCGGCGCCCCGCAGCCGCCCGCCTCCGGCTTCTGGCTGCGCCGGCGGATCTCAGCCATGAGCCAGGGCAGCATGGGCAGCGTGGTCCTGCGGTCCAGGCACGACCCCCCCACGTACCACAGTCGAAACCGTTTGTCGCCCGGCTTCCCGGGGCCCGGCTGCGCAGGGGCGCCCGGCTCGGGCTCCAGGGGGTGCGGGAACGGCTCATCCTGAATGCAGCTGGGGGGCTCCATAACTCGCGCCTCACGAAGGCACCGAGGCGGCCGGGTTAGGCGCGCCGCACCCCCGACTCCCGCGCTGAAGGCGCCGCCGAAGCCGTGCCAACTGCTGCACCCGGCCCCCGCGCCCTCTCTGGCACGGCAAGACCACGAACTCCGCGCTTCAGCGGCCCTGCCCCATGCGGCACTCCCCCCGCCGCGGCTCGGAGGCGCCCCGCAGCCAGACTGGCAGGAGAGGGCGGCTCAAATGGTCATCTTCCTCCCTCGCGCTAGCGTCGAAGGGCCGCACTTCCCCCTTCCTGCGCCGCGGACCCCGCGCAGCTGCCCGTCGCCGCCTGCTCCAGCGCTGCAGAGCCGCTGCGGCCGCGGCGCTCGCCTGGGGCAGGCAGACGGAGGCTGGGCGGGGAATGGGCTGTGGGCGGGCGGGGTGACTTGGGGCGGAGCTGACTCCTACCAGGGTGACCGGCTGTCACCTGGAAGGTCGGGGCCGCCGGGCTTCGGCGCGATCAGTCCTACGGAAAGGGCCTGCGAGAACTGTTCCACTGGAAAACAACAATACCAAAACGTGGCCACGCTGGGCCGCTCCCCCTAGCTGTCGCCGCGGCCCAGCTCGCCGCTCCTCCTCCCAGCTGTTCCCGTCCCTCCCTCGCTCCTTCCTTCCTTCCAGGCTGCTACTTTAATCGGGCTGCTACCCCGCCTCCCGCCAGGCGGGCGGAGAGCGTCGCCTGTAAAAGCTTTTCTGTGAAGTCGCCTCTCCGCCTCTTCCTCCGGCCCCTGTCCCAGCCCCCCCCCCCCCCCCCCCCCCCCCCCCGCCCCTGGGGCAGCAGTCCCGCTGCTGGCGCGGGCACTGTCTGGATCTACACCGCCTCTCCCGGGTAGCCGACGTCTCCGTCCCCGTGCGCGTCTCTGCTGCCCCCTGGAGAGGGTGCCCCTCTCCACTGGGCTTGGGGACTTCTTTTTTACGAACAGCATTTGCATGTTTCAGTTCTTTCTGAAGCCTGCCTAACAATTTCTCAATCTTATTTCCAAATACTACGCAAAAGAATCCTGTTTTATCCATTTTTTTATATCCAGAGGCAGTGTTGAGATTTCTCACCTTTTATATATTTCCAAGTTGCACAGAATACATGTTAGGGATAATTTGATCATTCTATCTTTAAAGTAGAGAAAGAAGTTGGTTGGGTTTTTTTTTCATTTTAGCAAATTAGATTCTCGTTCTTTTTGCTCTTACTAAATTATAATGAAGAATTCGGCAAGTAAACAAAATAAACGGGAAACACACTGTAAGTTCCCAATTTTCCCCAAAGTACCTACAGGGAGAATGAAAACCCAAAACCCAAAGTTTCTCACTGTTTTTAGTTTAATGGTATGCTCAATTTCTGTAAAGTCCTAGAGATGTGTGTGTGTGTGTTTTAAGATTTTATTTATTTGACAGACAGAGATCACAAGTAGGCAGAGAGGCAGGCAGAGAGAGAGGGAGGAGAAAGCAGGCTCTCCGCGGAGCAGAGAGCCCGATGCGGAGCTCGATTCCAGGACCCTGGGATCCTGACCTGAGCCGAAGGCGGAGGCTTTAACCCACTGAGCCACCCAGGCGCCCCCTGGAATTATTTTTTTATCCTATTTTATCCTATTATGATCAGTTGCCCTTAATTATTCCTATGCTGAATCTCTGGGTGCGCCCTGATGGTTCTCTTGTAAATAAGCATATAAACTCCAAGAGACCTTATTAATTGTTTAGGTTTAGTCACTTGGTTTAAGCACTCCACCTCACCTTTGTGCAAAATGTCTTCAAGAAGCAGTGACAAGTTCTCAGAATGTAAACTGAAACCTTCTAGAACCTTACCAGTAACTTTCTTCTACAAATTCCCTAGGCCATTTATGGCCATTTCTCTAGGCCACATATGCCGGATCCAAAAAGAGGGGGAGAAAAGAACAAAGAACTAGGGAGAGCTTGAAAATCTTGTGGGTTCTACCAGGTCAGTCAGCTTGGGAGCTAGAACTGAATTTGGAGCCCAGCAGACTATTTCCTACTCGTTAAAGAAAATGAAACAATAAACTTTCACTCGTTGACAGAAAAACAGAATTGTCTTTTATCATGTGACATCCTGTCATTGCCTCCTGTTCTAAAAGCCTTAGCCTTTTCTTTGTAACATTTTTGCAATGTTTATCTTACTATGCAGCGAGTGTTATTATTGTCTACCAATATCTGATCTTCTCTGCATCCTGACACCTGGGAAGCTCTTCTCTGCTCCCTTAAATTTAGACATGGGTCATAAGACTTGTTTTGGCAGTGAAGTAACTTGGGTCACATCTTAAGTAAAAGAATTAAATTGCCAGTAGTTGTCACTCCAGCCCACTGTTCCCCTCCAGTGGTCATCACGGAAACGTGTCCATAAAGAGGCTGCTTGTGATCAAAGCTCAGAAAGCTGAGCCAACACAAGGAGGACAGCTGTCCTGAAGAATCTCCTGGGCTCACAGCACACTGCTTATGAGTGAAAAATAAACTTTCTGGTTCTGTTAAGCCAGATTTGGAGTTAAACCAGAGATTATGGAGTTGTTTGCTACCCTGTTGTTAATCTCATCCTGTCTGATAAAATTATTATACTATAGTATATTTATATAACTTATTTTATTATCATTTATATATTTGGATTTATTACATGCAGGAACTAGATGGGAAGTTATTCTTACCACTATTGTAACACCTGTAGGACCTTACAGAATTGCACACACATGAAAAGTACTCCATTATATATTTGATCACTGAATTTTTAAAAAGATAAGAGGACAAGACATGATTTTAAAATGTTCGGTAGGAATTACAAAGAATAAGCAACTCTGTGATGTTTACTAAATGGTGGAGGGACAAATCAACCTCTGACCCCCAATTTCCATTCTCAATCCCACCCCACCCCCAATAAAGGGCTAAAGAATATGTTCAGAAAAATACTTCCAATAATCTGCAAGAAATCTGTCTTGAATAGTGTCACAGGCACCACCGCCTGTGATACCCACAAGTGACCTCTTATATTAAACCAAGAAAATAGTGCTCTTCCGACATCCCAGTCTAAAGCAATGGTGTCACAGTTCATTAGAAGTGGTAAGACCTGGTCAAATCTCAGTTAGAAAAGGTATACCACATGAGAATTGTAAGGGCCTGAGCTAGTGGGGTGGTGTAAGCCTGGAAAGGTTTGTTGCAATCTCTTAGCTTGTTTCCTTGCTGCTAAGCCCTTGTCTCTGTCTCTCTGACTCTCTCTTTCTCTTTCTTCCATTCAGCATCCCCGTTCAACATCTACTTTTCTTCTCTGCTTAAAAACCTCTAAATGAAGATACATTTTTTGAAGCTCAAAACACAAATCTTTCTAGTTTTGTATCAGTGGCTCCTGTCTTCCCTATATCCAGACAGCCTCTCCATCCACAACCACACGGTGCTCACTCTCTGGGTCTTCGTAGGCACTTTCCTCTCCCAATTGCTCTTCTTCCTATCACCAGCCCCCAACTCTGAAATTCCCCCTCCCCCACCCATCCTTCCTTACTTGAATACCCATTCATTGTTCAAGACCCAACTCAAAACTCACTCTTCTGTGAAGCTGTTTCTCATCTCCCCAGTTAGTGACCCTCTCTTCTTTGCTTGTTTTAAATGCATTCCACGATTATAGAGCTTAAGGCATTCTCTGTAATTACCTGGTGATTTGTCTGTGTCCCCCCCCCCCCCCCCCCCCCCCCCCC
>PISX010027499.1:0-22911 GCA_004024625.1 Mellivora capensis | reverse complement strand
ATACATATGTCTTATTTGTACTTTGCATACCCAACACACTTTATTTGACACATGTATTGCTGGTTTGTCAGTTGATTTGTTAAACCATGGAATAATTCAATACACAGATAGCTAAATAATAGTAACCATATTTCTTCATTTTTTCCCTTTGATTTTAAGTTGTCTTATTTCCAAAATTTCTTGAAAGATTACACGCCTTGTTTCATGACTCATATAAGAAATTGGCCTTTGTTATATAAGTAAATATAGTACAATAACTTCTGGTGGAATTTTGAAGGGCCTAGAAATATTAAATTTTTATTTTGGGAACTTCTTATTCAGGGAGAAATCACTGAGAAAACAAAGAGGCACACTTTAAATAGATTTGTAAAATTCTAAGTTTATGTTAATTTAAAAATTAGTTCTCTGTCACTGATGCAATGTTGTTTTTTCCTTGTATATAAACTATACCTTGGAAGGTTTTTTGTAAATCCACTATGACTGCAATGGGCTCCTATTTGTAGTATGTTCAAGAATGAGTTAATTATAAAGCCTGTGAGCTGCCAAAATTTTCCACTGCTGCTTTTCCTCTATTCTTTCTTAGCACGGACTGTGATGCATAACCCTCAGTCCATCTGGGAGCAGTGTGCCGTGGTGTATCCACTTAGCTTAGAAAACCCTAGTGCAATATCACATTTGTTTTTTATCTCTAAATTTGGTCACACAAGATATTCAGTTCTCAGCTGTGCTGGCACAATTGGCACAAAAATACGGGGCAGCAAGATCAAGGTTTGCCCTGTCTCCTCTATTCCTTTTTTGAACTAATTGTGGACATAGATAATGGTAGCTAGCGCAGATGACCAAGGAGAGAAAAGTAAAACCATTTTTCTTTTCTGTGACTTCTATTGGGATTAAAAACTATTTTAAAAAAAGAGCATAGTTAACATTTACATCTCATACAAGTTTTTTCCAGCTAATCTTTTTCTCTAGATGACCCCTAAAGAAAGTTATCTTAGTTATATGGAGAGAAATTTTCACTCGAGCAGTCATTTTCTGAAGGATATTTCATCCTGAAAAGTCTTTGAAATATCATTTTTCATCTACCCTCTAAATCTATTGAAAATGTCTCCACAGTACCTGAAACATTTTCTCTGTTGAAATATATCATTTTACATTACTCAGATGTTCTGAAAATTCATAAAGTGGCAATCATAATTTATTGAGATTTCTTTCTGCCAGTCAGAAATGAATAAAACTATATAGTGCATTCAAGAGGAAAAAGAAAAAAGAAAAATGAATAGAGTAACAGCGGTACCTTTAGTTTGGAAGTAACAGAAGTTTGTTCCAAGTAAATAATCTTAATTTCAGCTATCCTCTGCAAATCTTGTCATGGGTTTATTTCAAGCTAGTGGAAGACTGAGCCTAAAATGTGTGGCAAGCTGCACTGGGGATCTCTAATAAACCTGTTCTTTTACTTAAACCAACAATTATTCAGTAGTTGTCCACTGGATTCCAACAATTTAGCCTTGTTTCCTTTGTGCCTCAGCTGGATTTTACTAATTTTATTTATTTTCTGGAAGATTCCTGAAGGGCTTCCTGTTGCTCTTTACATTTGCTGATTCTGAACCTGGAGTGTTTCTAGTATTGTTTTTACCTATCCTGCAGATTTGGGACTTTTCTCTTATACTGACATCTGGGCTTTTGTTCTCCATTAATACACTTTGATCTGATTGATGCAAAAATAACCGTATACTGCATGGCTCCTTTTCTTATTTTATAGGACAGTCAAGGATCTAAGTGCTGACATCAGAGGACTGGTATAAGGATTATATGAATTGGTAATGCTGATAGAAACACGAGTCTGGAAAGTTGAATACATGTTCTCAGTATTGTTATTGTTATTATTAATATGTTCTGTCATTTCAGAGAAAGGGAGAGGCAATAGAATTGTTCTAATTTTATTACCTTGCTTTGTCAATGCCCAGTGTCTGTGTTAGAAATTATATCAATTTTAGACGTGAATTTCTCAAAAACTCAACTGTGTGGGTATCGAGAAATGACACCATTTTATAATTAAACTTAAGCCATCCAAAAGAAAACGCAGTTTACTGAGTGGTTTCACCATGATTTGTTTAACTATTCTCCTGTGCTAGACATTATGTTTTTTAAAATATGTGTATTTTTGCTATTATATACAATTCACAGTAATGGACATGTGTCTCTTTCTTTGCCAGGTTCTTCTGCTCTATCTATAAGGTTAAATCCAAGACGTAGACTTGATCAGCTAAAGGACACAAGACACTTTAAGTTACATCCGTATTACCAAATTGTTCTCTGAAGTTTGTGCTAATTTACATTAGCTCCAAGAATGAATGGGTGTTCCCGCATCCCCATGCTTTCCCCTGTTAACACTGTTAACTGTTTCCAGTTTCAAAATAATTTAAATTTTACTTTAGATGTCTTTTACTTTAGATTTCTCCAATGACTACTACCAGGCGCAATTTGATGTTTATTGGCTCTTTTGAAGGGGAGGGAGCATCTGCTCAGCTTTTCCTCATTTTTTAATTTTAAAGCTCCCATGTATTCCTCCTGCTCTGAAGTTGCTTTTGTCTCTTTTGTATATCCTGCCTTATTTTTTTTTTATTTTTTCATTTCATCTTCTTTGGGTTCTCATTTAATACAATTCCATCTGTTCTCAGAAATGCCAGGTGTATCGATTGTAACCATTTCTTGTTTTCTAGCTCGTTTAAAGGCACGTGTCTCTCTTACACTGAGCTGTCGTTGAGTCCTAGATGAGCTCCCCAAGCGGACGCAGAGGCTTGCCTGGCACACAGGCACAGATCAAAGTGCAGCATGGGATTTCTTTTCCTTTTCTGCATTTTTTCTATGAATATCATATAACATGCTGATCATCATAATACACACCATTAAGTTTATTTCTTTCTTGTTTATTTTATTTTTTTAAAAAAAGATTTTATTTATCTGACAGAGAGAGACACAGTGAGAGAGGGAAAACAAGCAGGGGGAGTGAGAGAGGGAGAAGCAGGCTTCCCGCCCAACAGAGAGCCCCATGCGGGGCTTGATCCCAGGACTCTGGGATCAGGACCCAAGCCAAAAGCAGACGCCTAACGACTGAGGCACCCAGGTTCCCCTATTTCTTTCTTGTTTATAAGAGCTTTTTTCATTAAGACAGTTATATGGGGCGCCTGGGTGGCTCAGTGGGTTAAGTGTCTGCCTTCAACTCAGGTCATGATCTCAGGATCCTCGGATCCAGCCCCGCATGGGGCTCTATGCTCCATGGGGAGTCTGGTTCTCCCTCTCCTTCTGTGCTCCCTCTCTTTCAAATAAATAAGACATTAAAAAAAAAGAATTATCATATGCGTTACCTTTTAACTTTTGTATTTTCTTTGAATATGAATATGTACTCTATTTTTGTGTGGTTTTCATGTATGGGATTTTTTAAAGTGAATATTTGCTAACAAATAAAGAATGAGAAGAAAAATTAAAAAAATGTTAAGGGGAGAATTAAAAAGATAAAGTAAGAAAAAGAGTTGTTTAACTAAAATATAAAACAAGTACAAAAATCAAGAAACTAGAAAACAAAAAAGGAGGTAGGTAATTAAAAAATTTGGCAAGGGGAGGAAACGGGAAAACAAATGAAAAAATATTGTGATAAAATTAAATGTGACTCAAGAGGAGGAATTAACGGAGAAATATATGTTGTTCTCCCCTTCCCAAAAGTACATTGTCCTTCTGTGGCCGTTAGAACTAATTTGTTTCTTACATATATGTAGTGTTATGGTTAACAGCCTGCCATGTGGGTATCTTACTTTCACGCTTAGATTGCATACCAAGATCTTTGCTACTTCTCAATAAGACTAGGAACATATCCAGGGTAAGATTTCCAAATCAGAAGGCCCAGATTCAGATCCTGCCAACTGGGAAAATAAAGTTCGGGCAAATTCTTTGAAGTTGCTAAAACCGTAGTAGTAGAGACACACTTAATTTGGGAACCATAATTCTAGCACATCGGCAGGCCAACTTTAAAATGAACTTGAAAATGCAAAGGACCTAATAAAATTAAGAGAATCTAGGGAAATCAAGTAAAGTCTAACAAACTTACATTACCAGATTCAAGAGTTATAAAGTGAAAGTCGTCAAGATGATATGATACCGGGATGAGGATAGACACATAGAACAATGGAACACAATGGAAGAGATTATAGAGACTCTAGAAAAAGATCCTCCCATATATGGAGGTTTGATTGAGCACAATGGCACCAATGAGGCAATGTAGTGAGAGTGAATGGTGATATTAGTAAGTGGGCCAGATTAACTGGGTATCTGCATGGTTAAAAAACAAAACAAAATGAAACAAAACCACCCTGAAACTTGAACCTCCATGCCTTACACAGAGTTTAATTCAAGATATATTACGAAGTTAAGGATAAAAAGAAACAAAAGAGTTCCCAGATGGAAACATAGGGCAATATTTTAATGACCTTGAGTAGGAAAAAATTTCTTTTTCCCCAAAATCATATTATAAAAAATTTCAAATATACAGTAACATTGAAAGTTTACCACAAATACCTATGTACAGATGCCCTAAATTGTACTATTAGCAATTTACTCTATTTGTTTTATCACATTAAATTATATCAGCTTTTACTGAGGAAGAATTCCTAGGTTCTCCTAGGAACAAATCCCATAGTTGTCTCGTTTTTTTTTACCCCATAATATACTTATAATAGTTATAGACTAATAATACCATACGGCCACAAATTATATTATTGGTCACATGTTTTTAATATGTTAGGGTTTTTATTCTTTTTAGATGGTAATTCCATAAGAGATGTAAGAATTATTCTTAATTATTCTTAATTATGCTTGAAATTCATTTGAATTTGAAAACCCAGGCATATTGTGAGATTAAGAGGGTTGCTGGGGGGAGGGGGTTGGGAAAGGGGGGTGGGGTAATGGACATTGGGGAGGGTATGTGCTATGGTTAGTGCTGTGAAGTGTGTAAACCTGGCGATTCACAGACATGTACCCCTGGGGATAAAAATATGTTTATAAAAAATAAAAATTTAAAATAGCCAAAAAAAAAAAAAAAAAAGAAAACCCAGGCATGATATGCTGCGCAAAACCCCAACCAGCTGTGGCTTAGGTCTTTAGTAATGTGAGGAGCCGTGGGGGTAGTCCTAGAAGGAAGGGTCAGGTTTTAGCAGCCTGGGCCCCTGGAAGGTGAACTTGGCAAGTATTTCTCATTTTTTTTTTTTCCTCTCCCCATGGGTGGGGGGGGCAGGGGCAGGTTGGCCTCAGCGGACTGCGGCTCTGGTTCTCCTGTCCTTCAAGTGGAAGTCTAGAGACAGCTGGGTTGGGTGTGTCGCTTCTCGCGGGTCAGTTAGGCTTGATAAGACCCAGCGGGATGGAGACACTGTAGTTAACGGGATGGAGACACTGTAGTTAAATAGTTTCTCCTGGGGGCGAGCCTTGTTGGAAGAACTGCACGCCCCTTGCGTGTTTCAGAAGCACGGGGTAGGGGGTGGGATTTTTCTCGGCCACAGAGGGAACCTGGTAGAGCTCCGGGAGGTAAAACCCCCAGAAGGCTAGAGGTCCTCTTCCCTCCTTCAGAGAGCTGGGCCTCCGGGGTTTTAAGTCTCAGGCTTGTCTACACTGACCTCCAGCAGGTTCTTGCTGCAAATTTCGGTTTCCCTACGTGGGCGCTGTTTCCCGCAGAGCTTCCTGCTGCTTGGGTTTGTGCTGGGGAGTTACGCTTCCCTGTGTTCTCGGGTTTGGTTCTCTCCAGTTACGGGGAAGCCCTTAACTCGGTGTCTGTCCTCTGCGGTTCTAAGAAAACCTGTTGATTTTTCAGTTCAGCATTTGACCTGTTGTCGGTACGGACTGGCGACTTGCAGGGTCCTTACACGCTGCACCCGAAACTGGAAGTGTCTCGGCTTTGCTGTTTTAATAAGCAATATAGTGTAGAGCGATCTCCGTAGCCGTGTAGATATTTTTCTTTCATTTTGAAGACAGCATGGTCATGGTTGTTTTACTTTATATTGATTATGCATTTTATAAATGCATAGATTCCCTATTGATAGACGTTTGGGTTTCTTGTCTTTGCTAATACAAACAGTATGTATCATTATATATATATATAATTTATATATAATATATAATTATGTAATAATGTATATACATATTTTATATGTATACAATTTATGCATATAAATTATATGTATAATACTATACATATAAATACATGTATTTATATATATGTATTTAATTTGTATATATAGTATTTTAATTATATTAAATTATATATGTATTTTAATTTTTATATGTATATGATTTATATACATATAAAAATGTAAATTTAAACATACATATGTTTAAATTTACATTTTTTCTCCCTTACTGTAGCAGAGTTAATCATTTTATCATCAATGTCTTGGGCGTTTGAATTTATTTTGAATATAGGTATTTACCTCCTGCCCACTTCCGTCAGGGTGTTTCTTTGTTTTTCTAGTTACAGGAGCTCTTTCTGTATTAGGCATATTAACCTTTTTAGTGATGTAACTTGCAAATAGACAAAACTTTTCAACAGAGATTCTGTTTCAGTAGCAGGCCGAGGTGGGAGGTCTACAGTTTATTTTCCTCCATCTGTGCTTTCCTGTTTCCTGAAAACAGGGCAAAAATAGGAATTTGTGGAAAAATGATATGGTTGTGTTCCATTTATTAATAGGCATTTTTCTCCTAACTCTTTAACATTCTTTATGTCATGCATTTTATTTCCCATGGAGAAGGAAATTTAGACCATAATTTTCTTTAAATATTTCTATTAAAATTTCCACTAACCAAGAATTCAGAGCTAGAGCCATAATGATATTTCTGAGCGTGGGAGATGCTTTCCCATTTTTAAAAAATCCAACCGCCTTGCTTGACATTAGTAACTGTGGCCCAGAGAGATCACTTAGATGCTCCAGGGCCCCAGACTGGGTAGCGGTTCATTTATCCCCCAACGTATTCAGCTGGGGGGGTGGGCTCAGTACCAGCAGCCATAGTGGTGATGTGGTAGGTGATGGGTGGAAAGACAGAGGCACAAGAAAACAGAAAATTGTATGTCTTCTTCTCTCATTTTACTTAAAATCCAGTGGGAAAGTAGGGGATTCAGGCATATAAAATGGCATCCCTGGGCTCCCATCATTGACTCTGCTTGAGTTGATCTAAAAAGTCAGAGGAATGTGGTGATAGATCCGGTAAGATGTGACAGTAGGACGTTCAGACTGGAGTTCTGTCCCATCTCAGCACAATATGAATCTAAATAAGTTTTCAGTCAAGTAAGGGTTGGACTTCCCAGCCTCATAACTTCCACCACTACTGGGAGTACTGACTTTTAGGCCATCACTTTAATTTCGTTCATCTTTTTGTCTGTAATTTTCAGGTTAATTTTGTAAGACTTCTTCAGAAGATCAGTGCGGGGAAGGTGATGGTACCCTAACAAATGACAGAGAAATTTACAGAAAAGTTACGCAAATGTTTCCATTTAAAAACAGATAAGACGGTAGATATTTTTTGCCATTTCAATTATGTATGTTCAGGGATAAGATTTTCTTTAACCTGGGAATATTTATGGTATATAATGCAAACAATAACACAAAATTATTTGTCCTTGAAATAATTCATTTAGTGTACTTATAGAAGAGAGAATATCGGATATGACAATCTTGTTCTGTTTACTCATGCATTTTAATTGGTATCTGACATGTGTCCTACCAAAAAAGATGCCTTGTAGTAAATGAGTAATGAAAAACTGTATTTGATGCAGATAAATTTGTTATTTGTTGGGGTAATGCATCAGATAACTTAAGGCACTCCAATAGCAATTTTTTTTTCCTAACAAGTCTTTTTTTTTTCCTCCTTTTAATAAAAAAAAAATTTTCTGTTGTTCTGGAAGGGTGTTTTTTAAAAAATAGGAAATGAGCATTGCTCTTAATCTTGATTTAAAAATAAAATCTGTCATCCAACATTTAAAAATATGATACTAATTTAATTTCTGTTTTCCAGATACGTGTACGATCCCTTAATTTTTCCCTTTGTTAGCTCCATGTTTAGATTTAGTGAAAAGACAGGCTCCAGATTTAGCCATATGTTTCAATTTGGAAAACGTAATGTGAGTTTTAATAAAAATTGACTTTTTGATTAAAATGAATTTTTCCATACTTCTGTATTAGAAAGTAATTTTAAAAAATTTTAAGTAGCTATAATTTTTCTTCTTTCTCTCCTTTACTGCCTTTCCTCCCTTTCTCTCATCTTCCTTTCTTCAGAGGATTTTCATCTCTAGCCATGTTCTAACTTCTTCAGATATATGCCTGGAGCTCAGACCTCTCCTTAATTTTTCCCCTAAATTAGAAGCCTTACCACCTTATTATCGTGTGCATAAATCTTGTGATTTTTTTTCCTCTGGTGCACAGAATGAAGGATAAATTCTTCTTCATAACATTCAAGAACCCTCATCCTTTGGCTCCCACCTAATCTCAATCTTAGCCTCCCTGACATGATCCTTACAGATTAACATTGACTGGTGCTAGTTTGGGCATGGCCTTTCCTGTGTTGTTTCCCACTGGAGGACCTTGTCATTCCTGACTCTTCTTTTAAGACAAAGTTGCATCCATAAGGGTGTCTCTGTGAGGGTATCTGAGATATCATCTCCATCCTTGAGGCAAAACTCGGACATGTCCTACTTCATATATTCATACGCTTGTCACACATCATCCAGCTTATTTGTAAAGGAGCTCACCTTTGCTAAACTGTGAGTGTTTTGAGTACCCGGTCATTTTGGCCTGTGGAGCATACTGCTCATCTCCTGAGAGGACTGATGATTACCTTAATGAAGAGAACCTGGTTGAAAGCCAAGACACTTCTGTCTCATCACAGGCCATGTTCATTTCTCAGTTTCTTTGAGCCTCAGTATTTGTAGCTATCCTCTGAGGACCTTTGATTAAATTTGAATACTCTTTAAACAATAAAAATAGCTGTCTTTTCTTAGTTTTTTTTGACACTTGAAAATATTTGCTGTTCATTCCACACAAACAGATTTTTTTTAATTATAATTACTTACTAAAGATAGATGCACTGGCCTAGGTGAATATTAAATATCTGCCTCATTTGGAAGTATTTGGATTTTGCTTATGAATAAGACACAGTTTAAAGAATAGTGTACACTCTTAGCATTAAAAGTGATGTTAAAGAGAGTTTTAACACTTCTACTCATTACTGAAATCTGAGACAGACTACTTGGCAATATTTAATGTATTCTGTGTCGAGTGAGCTCTGATTATTTTCCAAATATGACTTTATTAATCTTTCAACATCGCTGTGGAATATCAACAGATTGGTCAAATCTATTACAGTGTATATAAGAATTGTTAAGTGTTGGGGCTGATTCCACGTTAAAACCTGTTAAACCCTTAGGGCCTGCCTGGGCCTACTTAGCCATAGTGACTCCATGTTGCCTAGGTAGACATTTTGTTGTTTAATAAATGCCCCAGCAGTTACTGATATCAGTTCCAGGTAACTGTTGCTAAAACACACACCTAAAACAAGCCCAGACAGGTGGAAACATCCAGTCAGCCAAAGCCACATATGTAAAGGTCTGCGGTTGTGCCCCATAAAACTAACCTGTAAGACCAAGGGGGGGCGTCGCTCTCTTCGGAGGCGGCCCTGGCCGGTCAGTCTGACTTCTAATGCTTGGCATAGAATAAGGCTTTGCATAACTTTCACTTCGTCTCAGTCTCGTTCCTTTGATAACGGACCCAACATTAAGAAATTGAAGTAAAGCAATATCCTATTTTTATTAGACCACATACTTGAAGCATAGAGTTAGGCAGCGTGAAGTTTTGTCATTGATAACATCAGATTTGTACCACATTCACCAGGAGCTGTAGACACACGTTTCCTTCCTTTCTTCCTTCTCCTCCTCCTTTTCTTCAAAAATGTTTTCAAATGAGTAAAATAATTTTCAAGTGGTTATTTGACATAACTATATTTCCAGATACTGTATAGTACCCTTGTACTGCTTGGCCTTAAAAGGTAAATGATTTCACTTTATATCACTTTAATGAGATGGTGGAGAGCTCCTAGAATTTTACGAGGTGACTTGGGTACATAAATTGCAGTGTATTGAAATTGTTGAGTATTTTCTACATTCTTACATTTATGCATTGCATTCATTCTGTATCTGAAATATTTTTTGTTTTTGGGAATAGTATTCTTTCTTGTCAGTTTATTTTGTTAAAAACCTTAATCTTAGTGATGGTGTTGAAATAAATGTCTGTTTTTAATGACTGAAAATGACTTCCTAGGATTTTTGGATAAAATTGTCCCAGCTGATTTCAGTGGGAGGAGGTTTTCCTAGTAGGTAGAGTAGTTCTAATAAAAGTATAGGGTATGTATGAGGTGCACGTGCTTTCACTTTTTTCTTTTTTTTAAGATTTTTATTTATTTGACAGAGACCACAAGTAGGCAGAGAGGCAGGCAGAGAGAGAGGGGGAAGCAGGCTCCCTGCTGAGCAGAGAGTCCGACGCAGGGCTCAATCCCAGGACCCTGGGATCATGACCTGAGCCGAAGGCAGAGGCTTAACCCACTGAGCTTGATCCCAGGACTCTGGGATCATGACCTGAGCCGAAAGCAGAGGCTTAACCCACTGAGCCACCCAGGCGCCCCGGCACATACTCTTGTTTTTTGATGCTTGAATTTTTGCAGCAATGATAAAATTACTCCATATTTTGAGGTACACATTTTTATAGGGTCTATTATTTATGTCGCAGGGACCCAGATCATGTTCAGTCTTTGACTTCATTTTGAAAAGACAGGGCTTTTTTTTTTTAATTAAAAAAAAAAGATGGAAAAGCTATTTTCTGGAAGTTCTTATAATATGTTTCTTGAGAAAAAAAAATTGAGGAATTAACACATAGATGAGGAAAACTCTGAAAAATTACAAGTAAGGATTGAAAATGAGAGATTATGTCTCTCTAGAGAATTAAAAGTTCCCTCTTCTTCATGGCAAAGAATTTCCCCAAATAAATAAATACATGGAAACAAGAGAACTTTAATTTAAAAATTGAGAGCACTAGGTAAATCAATATTCTATGGGTAATCATGATGTTGTGTGCATTGAACATAGAAGGAAAGGAAATCCAAAATTTATTGAGATTCTTTCTAAACCTGAAATAAGATAAATCAGCTATACCATAAGAAAAAATACTAAGATGGTTTGTCATGATCCAAATAATCTATGTTTATAAACACATTTTAACTAGGAAGAAACATTTCATGAGCTATACAGTCTAAAGTGGGCCAAGGTTCCCTAAAGCTTGAACATTATTTATAAGCGATCAAGGAAGATACTTAAAAATACTTAGTTCAGTGATGTGGAACAGCCTGACTCTATATTATTTATTTCTCCCTTAATTTTTTTATTTGAAATCATTCAAAAAGGGAGAAGAAAGACCAGTTCAATAAATACCTGTATTCCCCCATCTACATTTAAAAAGTGCTAACATTTTCCTACATATTTCATCTGTCTCACTTTATCTCTTGCCGAGAACTGTTTTAAAAATAATTTGCTAATATTATGGAGATTCTCCTCTAAATATTTTGGCTTGAATTTACTACAAATATAATATTCTCTTACACTATTAGAATACTTCTTATCTTTATAAAAATTGGTAAATTGACAGTAATTTGCCAGTAATATCTAAGTCAATTTTCAAATCTCTCACATTACCTGCCCCCACAGTTTATTGTCCCCATTCCCAACAAGGATCCATATTTCATTTGGTTGCTACAACTTTTAACTCTACAAGCAAGCCCATGCTTCGCCCCCAACAAAGACTTATTATTTATTTCAGAGAGAGCAAGTGAGTGCAAGTTGCGGGAGGGGAGGAGGGTTTGGGAGGGACAGAGGAAGAGGGAGAGAGAGAGAATTTTGTAAAAATATTTTCTTTTAAATTTATTTATTTGACAGATAGAGATCATAAGTAGGCAGAGAGGTGGGCAGAGAGAGGAGGAAGCAGGCTCCCTGCTGAGCAGAGAGCCTGATGTGGGGCTCGATCCTAGGACCCTGAGATCAAGACCTGAGCTGAAGGCAGAGGCCTTAACCAACTGATCCACCCAGGCACCCTATAAACCCATGCTTTAAAAAACTTTTCAATAACATTTGATTTTTTTTGAGTCCAGATCGGTTTTCTTATAATTTATAACAAATACTGGATATGTTTGCTTGATTGTTTATTTTTGTCATTTACCTTGTTCCTTTATCCCCTAAATTTCCAGTAAACTAGAAGTTATACAGACTTGATTAGAGTCTGGTGTACCTTGGGCAAGAAAAAAACTTACAAATGTTGCGTGGTATCTGGAGGCCCAGTGAGAATTCCTGAATGCAAACCTGTTTCCTTTCACAAGCCCCTTAGTCTTTAAGCAGTGTCTTGCTCCTTGGCATACAAGATGGTGCAAATTGACCTGACATAGACTAGATTCTTTCTATGCAGGAGGAAGGAATGTAAATATGTGTGAGCAAGAAGCTAAATTTTGAGAAAGCAAAGTCGTCTTCAGCAAATACACATTCATCTCTCTCTTTTTCCTTTTCCTTGGGGCAAAGTATACTTTCCCACCCCTGTTACTTTGGGGCTGGCCAGGTGATTTGTTGTGGTCAGTGGAATAGAGCAGATGTGCAAGCAGAAGCCTTAAATGTATTCATATGGTGCATCTAGTTTATTGTGATCCTTGATTTATAATGAGAATAAGCCCTAGTTAGGTTGTAATTAAAGGGAAATGAAGCATACGTAGAACAGAAGTACATTCAGTTCACAGCCAATAGCTGAACTGAGATAATCAACAAGTGGGAACAGCCACAGCTAATGTACACAGCAAATGCACAGTGTATTTTATTTTTAAGAAGAGCAAATGAGAAAATATAATGATAAATTTTGTAATATTTTCTGAAGCAGTTTTGTTGGGATAATACCGGACATAGGGCAGAGCATATGTGTTATTAATCATGCTGTGTATTGCCAAATTTCTATCCGTATGGGAAAATAACTGTTTTTTACTCCCACCAGCAATGTAACAGTGTTTGTGTTTCCATTCATTATGTCAAAAAAATGTATCCTCAAACTTTTGTATTTTAGTCAAGTAATGAAAAGTACTATATAGCTTAAATGTGCATTTTTGTTCTACTAAAGGTGAGCATATTTTATGTTTAAGGGTCTTGCATATACATCTTCTAGATTATCCGTTCATATGTTTATTTTTAACAAGCTCCTTTTTTTTAAAGATTTTATTTGTTTAACAGAGAGAGAGAGAGATCACAAGTAGGAGAGAGGCAGGCAGAGAGAGGGGGAAGCAGACTCCCTGCTGAGCAGAGAGCCAGATGAGGGGCTCCATCCCAGGATCCTGAGATCATGACCTGAGCTGAAGACAGAGGCTTAACCCACTGAGCCACTCAGGTGTCCCAAGCTCCTTACTTCTTGATTTTTTAATATTACTCTATATTTTAAGGATGTTAATGCTTTGTCTCTAAGTTGCAAATGCCTTCTTTTTTCAGTTTGACTTCCCAGATTTTTTTTTTTTTTGTGAAGCAGTTTTTTAATGTATTTTCATAAATTATACTTCTAGGGCGCCTGGGTGACTCAGTTGGTTAAGCGACTGCCTTCAGCTCAGGTCACGATCCTGGAGTCCCGGGATCGGGTCCCGCATTGGGCTCCCAGCTCCACGGGGAGTGGAGCTGGGAGCCCAATTTCTCCCTCTGACCTCTCGCCCCTCATGCTCTCTCTCACTGTCTCTCTCTCAAATAAATAAATAAAATCTTTAAAAAAATTATACTTCTAGATTAGATAGACCTTGCTACCATGTTATAAAAAATTTAGCTATATAAACTTCTGGGGCATACATGGTTAACTTGTAACACAACATACACACACACTCAAAATCATAGTACTTGATGAAGTAAGCCTCAATGAGTAAAAGTAAGCCAACAAAGAACTGAATTATTCCTTAGAGATTCTGGATACCAAAATTTTCTTTGAGAAATAGAAAATATTTTAATTATGTCTAAATAAATGAGAGTATATTAAATGAAAATTAAGGCATGACAGGCAAGTGTATTTTAAAAGATTCAAACAATACTTAAAACAAGAAAAAATTTTAAGTTTTTATTTAATTTCCAGTTAGTTATTACAGTGTAATATTAGTTTCAGTTGTACAATATAGTGATTCCCCACTTCCATACATCACCCAGTGCTCATCACAAGTCCCCTCTCTAATCTCCATCATGTATTTAACCCTTCCCCTTCCACCTCTCCTCAGGTAACCATAAGTTTTTCTCTAAAGTTACAATAATAGTAGGGGACTTTAAGAAAAAACTTTTGATGTTAAAATTTCAGGGTCCCACTGGAAAAAACAATTGTTGTAGCAAGTAGAACACATGAAATTATTCAAAGTGAATCACAGAAGGAAAATTGGATTGAAAATATGGCAGAATGTTGTAGAATTTGTAAAAATTGTAGAAATTTATATATGTGTATATACATATATGTGTGTATATATATAGAAATTATAGAATTTATAAGGAGCATAAAATAAAGCATGTAATAATTGAACAAATAAAAGATTTATTAAACATTTAGAAAAGAAAAATGAGAATGGAAAAAAAGCAAGTTCAGGAGCAGTATGGTTGAGAATGTTCTAGAATTAATAAACACTTGAATCCTAAGATAAAGGAAAAAAATCTGAGGAAGGACTATAAAAAGTAACACATACCTAAACACACGCAATAGTGGAACTTCAGATCACACACACACACACACACACACAATCAGAGTGGCTAGGGAGGAAAGCTAGATTAAGTATATAGAGTTGACAATTACAGCAGACTGTGCAGTGGGAACAAATGAAGCCATGAGGAAATGGAATGTGACCAGTACATTGTATTGACAGAATATAGCTTTCAAGTCCGCAAAATCATTTAAGAATAACTATGAAGTAAACTTCTCAAATAATACATACAATGAAACTTAGTATTAGGGCACCTGGGTGACTCAGTCATTAAGTATCTGCCTTCAGCTCAGGTCATGATTCCAGAGTCCTGGGATGGAGCCCCGCATCAGGCTCCCTGCCCAGCTAGAAGCCTGCTTCTCCCTCTCCTGCTCCCCCTTCTTGTGTTCCTTCTCTTGCTGTGTCTCTATTAAATAAATAAATCTTTAAAAAAAATAAAAAATAAAATTTAGTATTACAGGGGCAACTTGGTGGCACAGTTGGTTAAGTGTCATGACTCAGATAATGATTTCAGGACCCTGAGATCGAGCCCCGTTGAGCTCCACACTCAGGGGAAGTCTACTTGAGATTCTCTCCCATCCTTTTGTCCCTCCCCACTCAACTCCTGCTCTTTCTCAATCTCTTCCCCTCCCACAAAGAGCAGTATTGCATTTAGAACATTACTATTTAAAATTCCAAAAGTACTTCAAGAATTAAAAAAAAAAAAAAAGATTTCGAAAGGAAATGTGAAGTAAAAATATAAGGTAAAAAGGAAAAGAATGGTGGAAAAATATAAAATGGGACTCTATAAAATGACAATATCTAGTTGAAATACAGGGAAATAATATACACATGAACACTTTTCAAAATATCATATCACTTAAAGTTTTTTTTTTAAAGATTTTATTTATTTATTTGACAGAGATCACTAGTAGGCAGAGAGGCAGGCAGAGAGAGAGAGGAGGAAGCAGGCTCCCGGCTGAGCAGAGAGCCTGATGCGGGGCTCGATCCCAAGACCCCGGGATCATGACCCAAGCTGAAGGCAGAGGCTTAACCCACTGAGCCACCCAGGCACCCCTCACTTAAAGTTTTTTTTAATGTAAAGGGATTAGAAACAAAGTTAGAAGTGAAAATATTAACAAAAAATACATATATGGGGAAGAGTTTACAGTGCAGCTAAATCACTTAGATTTCAAAGATTAAAATGGCCTTATAAAATTACTAAAAACTGGATGGATATATGAAAATATACATGTTCATTTATTTCTTAATTTTGTTATAGATGTTTATTTTTAATGCATTTTAAAATAATTTTGAAAGTATAACTCAGGTATTGTATGCTCTGAATGAAATGGAAGAAAAATATATTTACATATGCCTATGTTGTGTCTATATATATATTTAGATTTTGGATTTTTCTGTTATATGTTATGAAAAAATAAGATTTCCATCGTACAAATTTTAAATACTTAGAGAACTCACTTTCTGCTTTCCAAGAACTTACCTAGCTATACTTTAAATTACTTTTTAGGATCTGGTGAAACATTAAAACTATGAAGATATACATGTTTCGAAAGTGAAGAGCTCTTTGATATTTTGCTCCTGGTTCCTATATGGAAATTCTTTAACAATATTCAAATAATATCCATTCTTTAGACACTCAAAATAGAACTTTGCTTTGTAGAATTAACATATTTCTTTTATATAATCAGGAATTATATTTTTAAAGATAAAATAAGTATGATAAAAAGCCAAACTTCTCACTGTCTGAATGTTTCCCTAGAATTTAGATTTTAGAAAGAAAAGACTAATATTTACAATTGTACATATTAATGTCTATTAGAAGATTTAATAAAAAACTATTTAAAAATTGTTAATAAAGTTAATGGTGGCTAACGCAACCTTAGCCCTAATATGCTCCAAACGTTTTAAGATCTTACATGTATTAATTGATTTAATTTTCCAAAATACTATTACTATTTCACTTACAAGCAAAAAGGCAGTTCAGTGATTTAAAGTATTTAGGAATACATATATGTTAGAGTTAATACTGAACAGACAATTTAACAACATAACCTGTTCTCCTTATATTATTGCACTAAACAGGAGTAAAAAATCCACACATTTTCCTACTCTGTAACCGGGCAGGGAAGAAGCATAAAGAAGGAAATGAAAGGGACCAAGGCTGGGGTGGCTGGGTGGCTCAGTTGGTTAGGTGTCAGACTCTTGATTTCAGCTCAGGTCATGATCTCAGGGTCTTGGGTTCCTTGAGCTTAGCAGGGAGGGAGTCTTGCCTTCTGCTTGGATGCTGTCTTGCCTTCTGCTTTCTGCCCCCCACACTTGCTTTCTCTTGCTCTCTCAAAGAAATCTTTAAAAAAAATTTAAAAAGGACCAAGAGGGGCGCCTGGGTGGTTCAGTGGGTTAAGCCTCTGCCTTCGGCTCAGGTCATGATCTCAGGGTCCTGGGATCGAGCCCCAAGTCGGGCTCTTTGCTCAGCAGGGAGCCTGCTTCTCCCTCTCTCTCTGCCTGCCTCTCTGCCTACTTGTGATTTCTGTTTGTCAAATAAATAAATAAATTCTTAAAAAAAAAAAAAAGGACTAAGAGAATTTGAATATGAGTAAGATTTGAAATTTTTTTTTTAATTCAGTGACAGACTGCAGGGACCTATAATAAAATAGAATCCTAGAATAATACCAGAAGAAAATCCTTGAAGTCTGAAGAATTGAAAAAATGAAAGTGTTTTGCTTGGCAGGAGGGCTAATGAGGAAAGGAGGAGAGAGATGTAGATAGGGGTTGCTTAGGAATGAAGGGCAGCTGAAGGAAGTCTTATTTGAATACAGCCTTGTTTTCTTAAGGTAAGTTTGAGTGGGTAGGATTGATAGGAAGAGAACACGCACTTGGTACATGAATGACAACTGTGCAGAATTAGAAGTCGGTAACTGTGGGGTGTGCAAACTAATATTCACTAAGCGCAGGGAGAAAAATTAGAGATTAATTGGTGTGAAAATATGTTAGAGTGATTGGAGACATTTAGTATCTTTATAACAGCACATTTTTCAGAGCTCAGAATCCCAAAGCAGGCAAGAGACTGGAGCAAGTCGATTTACCAAGGTCTAAAGACTGGTGAGGCTGATGCAGAAGTCGTAAGATAAAAGGCTTTCCTCATGATGATTCACAGATCTGTACCCCTGAAGCAAATAATTGTCCTCTCTTGGTTACTGCCAGAGACTATTTAATAACAGAAGTTTCAAGTTATCACATATCTGCATAGGACATTAAAAAAATATATATATATATGAATGACAGAAAATTTCCGGTGATTAAAAACCAAGCACATGAACCTAAGGAACAAACAGGATTGGGCTACTTTCTGGTTTTTGTAAATTGGGAAGTACATAGGTTTATTGTTCTTTCCCTATCCAATAAATAGATTTAGAAGTTTTCGCAGTTGGCATAGCTCTAGGAAAAGTGATTGTGGCGTAAATGGAGTATAGACGAGAGTGGACCCCTTAGTTTGGAGGGTAAGAACTCTGCTGGCAACATCAAGCTGCCTCATCCAATCAAATTCCTTCCACTTGTCCTCCCCCACTGAAGGTAGAAGCTCAAGTTAAGTGGGAAAGGGTTGAACTTGGCACAAGCTTACTTAGAAAGTGACTTTTATTTTGAAGTAAAAACAACTTTATAAAAGCCTGATTGAACTTTGTCTGAGACATGGTTTGCAACCATAGTATAGGGGAAAATCATGTGGTCTTTCAAAATCCCCGAATACTCTTTTTCACAAATTCTGTCTTCATTATTCTTACCATAAATTTTTTATCAGCATTGTTGGAGTTAGGGTACAGGTCATTGGAATTGGAAAGAACACAAGACAATAAAATTAAGATAGGGAAATAGTGTAGCATAGTTAGTAAGAATAAGATGTATGTTTCTGATCAGCTAGCCCAGGATGAGTAGAGAAGCGTGTGAATATTGCAAAAAGCTGATGAAGGGAGGCAATGGCAGTGGAGCTGAGAAATAGCCATAGTGATCATAAAAATGTACATGTCATAATCTCAGAGGATTGGAAGACTTAGAAGGTAAGGGTTTTGGCTAAAGTTAAGTTTTCAGTGTGAGATCATAGCATCAGAATATATTTGAGTTGAAATGCTCTTACAGGACTATCTAGTCATTTACTGTATTTTAGAAAATTGCCCCTAAACAAATAACCATCTAAACTTTTATTAGTATATTGGTGGATGAAACCACCTGATAGAAAGGTTAGCTCACAAGTTTTCAATATGAAGTGTTAAGGACCTAACTTGATCATTATACGAAGCTATATTTGCTTTCCCTGTAACCTGAATTCGTTGAGTCTACTTTTATTGTCTGGGCCAGCCTAGAATATATTACTCTCTTTCTCATGTTAAAAAGATTTAAGTATTTTGGAGCTCTTTGGTTTCCTTCCAGTGTTCTTTTTTCAAGATAAATCTTTCCCATTTTGTCAGCTATTTTTAAATTAGGTCCTTCCAAAAACACAAATTAACTCACTTTTTTTTTTTTTTTGGTCTAAATCTTCTATACCAACAGCTCTTAACAGGTATGGTCTCTAAGCCTAAACTAAGTAAAGTACTAGCTAAATCATCCCTCCAAAGAAGAGGGATGATTATTTCTCTTCTTGTATACTTTATAATCTTGAAAGTGGTCTACACTCTGTTTTTACCATTTCCATACTGTTTTGACTCATATTTAATACACAGTGAATTAAATTCCTTACATTTTGTTTTCCATGTATCATGTTGTGAAGTCATGCCTTACCAGCTTGCACTTGAAATTTATGCTGCCCCATTAAATGTCATCTTATTTCTATCTGTATTGGATTTTTATTTTTTGCTACTCTTTCCACATTTATGTCATTTAAAAATTAGTTCAGTTCACAATCAGTGTTATCCTTGAATGAGTTAGATAAAAATTATTGAAATTATATGACTGCAGGGCATGGTGAAGATAAAATCACTAGGATGTACATGTTGTCATGAGGAAGAAGGTGAAATAGGGATAAACAATAAGGAGGCAAAATAATCTCCCTGAACCAAAATTCTGATATCAAACAGGGTGTTCTGCAAGACACAGTCAAATTTTAGGGAGGGTGCTAGAAGTAAGACATTTGCACCAGCGAGATTCACATGTTGGTATTTCAACATGAGCAGATTTCCAAGAGGAAGGAAGGGAGACAGGGCAGAGGATGGGGGAAAGAGGAAGAGATGACCTATGAAAAATATATTCATTTTGTTTAAGCTTACCTCTGGTTGGTGATTTTTCTTTTCCAAGCTAAAGCTTATTATTTTTCTATTGGAAAAAATGTTACATATTTGAATCAAGGTAGTGCTTGAACTAAGTGGTGTGATAAAACCAAAGACTGCCATTAGATAATATCCCAGAACTGAAGCATAAATCAAAAGATTTCCTTTCCTAAATAATTGAATTCATAACCCATGACTTTGAATTTCAAATTTTATTCATTCATTTTATAATAGCTTTCTAAATTGGCTTTTTCCAGCTGATATGCCAAAAACACTTGATAGCCCAAATTTTCCCATTATAGAACTACTTTGATAAACTAACTTTGAAGTCAATAGGATCATTACAGGCAAAAAATAAGTGATTCTGCAATGCTTGCAAATTTAGGTCAATGTGCAAAGATCACCTTAAAAAAGATTTTGTAGTTACAGCCCTTTTCATGTCACCATGCTAAGTAGTAAGAGGAATACAAATAATTAAAGTTCCAGAGCTTACCCTTAGTGCGTTTGAAGTCTCGTAAGGTTGAAAAGAAATGCAATATTTATGCGTTCATAATTTATTCAACATCACTTATTTATTTATCATTTATTCAACAGTTTATGTTGGTAAAATACATTTCCTATGCCAAACAGTTCTAGGCATTAGAGATACTTTAGTTAACAAAGCAAATATTCTTGCCTTCATGAAGCTTGTTCTGCAAGCAGAAATAGACAGCAGTATGGGAATTAATAAGTAAATGAAGTGATGTGCTAGAATGGGGTACCGCTGTGCATAAAATAAGAACAGGAAAAGTAGTGCTTGAGACTTTAGAGGTGAGGAGGGATGCTGTTTGTTTTATATTGAGTGGTTAGAGCAGGGATAGATCTAAGATTAAGTGATGGACTTGGCATGGCTGAAGAACATTTTGGACAGAAGAAAATGGGTAGAAAACACCAGGACAAGGGTATTCTCGGCATGTTCAAGGAATCAGTAGAGGAACCACTGGGACTAGATCAGTGTAGACAGTGGGGTTAGAGTGGGAGAGATGAGGGAAAAAAAGGGATGGATTGAGAGACAGAGAATCATTGTAGTAGTTGGCAGCTTCTAACATGGCTCCTGGGATCCCCCAGTTTCTGGGATTCGTGCTCTGTGTAATCCCCTTCACTTCAGTGTGGGATGGATCTAGTTAATCGCTTTTAGCTAACAGAATATTGCAAAAGCGATCAGTAATTATGCTACTAAAGACTGACTTGTCTTGCTGGTCCTTTCTTCTGGAATTCTTTCTTGCTCTCCTGCTTACTTGCTCTGATAAAAGCCAGCTGCTGTACTGTGAGGTGCTCTACTGTGAGGGGAGGTCTAATGGTAAGGAATTGAAAGAGGCCTCTAACCAACACTGCACTAGGAATTAAATCTCATGAACAATCTTGTGAGTGATCTAGAAAACAGTATCTTTCCTGTTGAACCTTGAGATGGTGTAAGTCTTGTAGAGCTGCCATATAAAAAGCTCAGTTGAACTTGAAGTTCAGGTAAACAATGAAATTTTTTTGAAAGTAGACAATATTGAGGACATACATTAAGAGTTATTTGTTGTTTATTTGAAATAAAAGTTTGTGTATGCTATATTTTATCTGCTGAGTCTTGCAATGCTACTTCTAAGTGACCCAGAGCCAGAGAACTCAGCTTAAACTATCATTCCTGATCCACAGAATAAAAAAAGAATGTGTGTTTATTGCCTTTAGGTTTGGAGACCATTTGTTACACAGCAACAGTTAAAGGATATAAGCCTGTTTTTGATGAATGTCAAAGAGGAGTGTTAACCCAGCTTTGGATGAGGGCCAGGGGACTGTTGAAGAAAGTGAGGTAGGTTGTAGTGTTTTAATTTATTGGCAAGAATGCTAAGACAGAGTAGAATATACTTAGAAGTTTAAAATACTTAGAAGTTGTTTCTTCTTTTAATCTGGCCTAGAGGGGGTTACGATTCTTCTATTCCCTAATTTACTCAGCAATAATTAAATTGTCTCCTTGAACATATTCTTAAAGTTGCCTCATTGTATCAATTTTGCAAGAAAATGAGAAGAGAGTATATGATATATCCTTGTGTCCCTGTTATGTAAAAAAAAAAAACCCTAATATATAGCACTTTCTATGTGACAGTCACTTGTAAATGTATATTAACTTAATTTCATAAGAACTACAAAATAAATGTATAGATGGGAGACAAAGACACAGATGTAAAGTAATTTGCCTAAGATTATATAGATAGTAAGAGGCAGACCAATATACGCTCAGAAAACACCAAAGTTTTGTTTTTAATGAACATAAAATTTCTTTATTTCTATTATTTGTAATCTGCCACAACCTCTAGGCTCATCTTTTATTATTTAGACTACTAGTATTTTTTAGCATAAGAATATACATTTCATCCCTTAGAAGCTTCATTATTTTTCTTATGAAATCCATCCCTTGAAAAATCAAATAGTCACAGTCAGCTGTATATTAAAAATGAGGCTTCCTTTCATTGGATTCATTTATCCCCTCAGGCACGTGTTTAATCAATTTGGATTTAAGTCCTGGCTCTGTCACATATGAACTTCAAAACCATTAGCAGTTTCCTTAATTGCTCTTAGCCTCAGTTTTCTCAACTATAAAATGGAAATAATAGTAATTATTATTATGGGATGCTGAAAAGATTAAAAAAATACATTGTACAGTGCCTGTACAGCATATGATCTAAGAGGTGCATGCTAAATGCTAATTTCATGCCATCTCCCATTTTTCACTGTACTGAGTATCCAATCATTTCTTTCTTAATCACTTGAAATAGGGCCAGAATTCACAGCTAACACTGAGGAGCCCTCA
>PISX010027498.1:0-22905 GCA_004024625.1 Mellivora capensis | reverse complement strand
CTAGATGTCCATCAACAGATGAATGGATAAAGAAGATGTGGTATATATACACGATGGAATACTATGCAGCCATCAAAAGAAATGAAATCTTGCCATTCGCAACGACGTGGATGGAACTAGAGGGTATCATGCTTAGTGAAATAAGTCAGTCAGAGAAAGACAACTATCATATGATCTCCCTGATATGAGGAAGTGGAGATGCAACATGGGATTGGGTAGGAAAAGAAGAAAAGAAACAAGATGGGATCGGGAGAGAGACAAACCATAAGTGACTCTTAATCTCACAAAACAAACTGAGGAGTGCTGGGGGGAGGGGGGTCAGGAAAGGGGTGTGGGATAATGGACACTGGGGAGGGTATGTGCTATGATTAGTGCTGTGAAGTGTGTAAACCTGGCGATTCACAGACATGTACCCCTGGGGATAAAAATACGTTATATGTTTATAAAAAAATAACAAATTTAAAAAAAAAAACTAAAGGCAACCTACAGAATGGGAGAAGATATTCATAAAAGACAGATCAGATAAAGGGTTAGTATCCAAAATCTATAACGAATTTATCAAACTCAACACCCAAAAACCAAAAACCCAATCAAGAAATGGGCAGAATACATGAACAGATATTTTTCCAAAGAAGACATCCAGATGGCTAATAGACACGTGAAAAATGTTCAACATCACCTGGCATCAGGAAAATACAAATCAAAACCAAAATGAGATGCCACTTCACACCTGTCAGATGGCAACATTAAAACTCAGGAAACAACAGATGTTGGTGAGGATTCAGAGAAAGGGGAACTCTCTCACAGTGTTGGTAGGAATGTAAATTGGTGGAGCCATCCTGGAAGAGAGTATGGAGGTTCCTCAAAAAGTTAAAAACAGAACTACCCTTCAACCCAGCAATTGAACTACTAGGTATTTATCCAAAGGACATAAATATAGTGATTCAAAGAGGTACATGCACACCAATGTTTAGAGCAGCAATGTCCACAATAGCCCACATGTCCATCAACAGATGAGTGGATAAAGAAGATGGGGTGCATTTACAATGCAATATTACTCAGCCATCAAGAAGAATGAAATCTTGCCATTTGCAATGATGTGAATGGAACTAGAGGTTATTATGCTAAGCGAAATAAGTCAGTCAGAGAAAGACAAATACTGTATGCTTTCACTCATATGTGGAATTTAAGAAACAAAACTGATAAACATGGGGAAGGGAAGGAAAAATACAATAGGATAAAAACAGAGAGAGAGAGGCAAACTAAAAGACTCTTAACTCTAGGAAAGAAACTGAGGGTTGCTGGAGAGGAGGTGGGTAAGGGGGATAGGATAATTGGGTGACAGGCATCAAGGAAGGGCACTTGATGTATTGGGCACTGGGTATTATATGCAACTAACAAATCACTAAACTCTACCCTTGAAACTATTAGTAATACACTATATGTTAACTAAACTGAATATAAAACTTTCTTAAAAAACCTACTTATTGTACTTAAAGAGTCTGAATTTTATCAATAGGAAATGTGGAGATATTTAAAATTTTGATACAGCATACAACATGATCATATTTGTGATTTAAAAGACTAACTCTAGCGGGCGCCTGGGTGGCTCAGTGGGTTAAAGCCGCTGCCTTCGGCTCAGGTCATGATCTCAGGGTCCTGGGATCGAGTCCCGCATCGAGCTCTCTGCTCAGCAGGGAGCCTGCTTCCCTCTCTCTCTCTGCCTGCCTCTCTGTCTACTGTGATCTCTCTCTGTCAAATAAAGAAATAAAATCTTTAAAAAATAAAGATAAAAAAAATAAAAGACTAACTCTAGCAATAGTGCATAGAAAGACTCATTTATATATAGGCTGCATACATCCATATATATAAGTATTTACAAATATTAAGACTAATACAGGTTGAAAGATATACCATGAAAATCAAACATTCATCAAGAAAAAAGGATACTATCAAACAAAGATATTTAATAATGACCAAAGATCAGTATGTCAGGAAGATATAATAGTTATGTATGAATGTGAGGTTTATAACAGAAATTCAAAATATGTGAAGCAAGCACTGACATAATTAGAAAGAAACAATTACTAAATCAAAATAGGAGCTCTTAATACCTCTCCCTCGGTAAATAATACAACAGGACAAAAAAAAAAAATCAACACAGAAGATTTTCAAACACCATCAATCAACTGAATCTGATATTTATAGGACAATATACCTAACAATAGCAGTGTACACATTCTTTACAAGTACAGATGGAACATTTACTAAGATATTAAATTCTTAACAATTTAAAGAAGAAAGTATATTCTCTGACCATATGGAATTAAACCTAGAAATGAATAACAGAAATAAAACAGGAAAATCTCCAAACACAGGGAAATTAAATAACAGACTTCTAAATAACCCCAGGGTCAAAGAGGAAATCAAGAGAAATTAGAAAATATTTTAACCTAAATGAAAATGAATATACAATATAACAAAATTTGTAGAATGCTGCAAAGGAGATGATTAAAGGACACTTATTGCACTAAATGCTCATAATCGAAAAGCAAGTTCTCAAAACAGCAATCTGTTTCCATCTAAAGAATCTAGAAAAAGATCAAAATAAACCCAAAGCAAGTAGAAGGAAGGAAATAATAAAGAGAAGAAATCAATGAAACTGGAAATAGAAAAACAGAGGAAAATTCAACAAAACAGAAATCTGGTTATTTGAAAAAAATCAGTAAAATTAATAAACCTTGTATTGGAGCACTGGGTGTGGTGCATAAACAATGAATTCTGGAACACTGAAAAGAGATTTAAAAACTAAATAAAAATTTAAAAAATAAAACTAAAAAATTTTTAAAAATTAATAAACCTCTATCAAGACTGTAAAGAAGAAGACACAAATCACCAATATTAGTAATGAAAGTAAAGGCAAACACTATAAATTCCATAGACATAAAAAAAAAATCCAAGTAATGCTACATATAACTCCATGCACAGAAAGTTGACAACTTCAATGAAATGGACTGATTCCTTAAAAATCACAAACTACCAAAATCATCTAAGATAAAATCGGTAACCTGAATAGTTCCACAATAATGAAAGACATTAGAGTCATCATTTAAAATCTTGCCAAGGGGCACATGGGTGGCTCAGTCAGTTAAGTGTCCACCTTCAGCTCAGGTCATGATCCTGAAGTCCCGGGATCCAGCCCTGCATCGAGCCCTGCTGAGCACGGAGTCTGCTTCTCCCTCTGCCCCTGCTGGTGTTCTCTCTCTCTCACTTTCTCTCTCTCAAATAAATAAATAAAACCTTTAATAAATAAACAAACAAATAAATAAATAAATACAATCTTGCCAAAAAAGAGTCTCTAAGTTCAGATGATTTCACCCAGAAAATTCTACCAAATGTTTAAGGAAAAAATAATACTAACTCTACACAATCTCTTCCAGAACACAGAAATGAAAGAAATGCTTCAACTCATTTTCTGAGGTCAAGAATAGCCTAATTCCAAAACCAGACAAAGACAACTGAAGAAAACTATAGACTTCCCATGAACCCTAAATTAAATTAAAAATCCTCAACAAAATATTAACAAAACAAATTCAACAATAAAGAAAAAGAAAAATATACCACACCAACTGGGATTTATCCCAAGAACACAGGGCTAGTTCAATATTTGAAAATCAATGTACTACACCATATAAATATTCTAAAAAAGAAAACTACATGATCATATCAGTAGACATAGAAAAAGCATTTTACAAAATTCAACAGATTTATAATTAAAAAAATGGTCAAAAAACTAGGAATACAATGGCACTTCTACAAAAGAAACCCCTATAATTAACATCATACTTAATGGTGAAACACTGAATGTTTTTTCCTTAAGATCAAAACAAAGATGTACATGTTCACTACTCCTATTCAAGAACATCATATTAGAAGTCTGATCCAGTGCAGTTAGACAAAAATAAAAGAACTACAACTGTCCTTATTCGCAAACAAAATGACAGAATAAGCTAATAAACTATAACAACAACAACAAAAAAAAAAGTATGCATTATCAAATCTGAAAGCAATGTAAACATTATTATTCACATTATTCACAAGAGTTGAAGTAAAGCAATTCAGTGGAGAAAGAAATTGGAAATAATGATTCCCAAGGATGGAAGAATTAGGAGTTGCAAAACCAGGTAGAGATACAATAGGTTAAACCCAAAATCAAATATCTGTAATCATAAACAAACTATAGCCTGCTAAGTAAAATCAACCTACAGTCTCTTTTTGTAGGCCCTTGACCTAAGAATAATTTTTACATTTTTGCAAGGTTGCTAAAAATAAAGAGAAGCAGAGGACAAGAAGGGGAAGGGAAGGTATGGAAATAGGAGGAGGAGGAGAAGAAGAGAATTAACATTTTGTATATAGGCGACAAAGGCTAAAATATTATTCCCTAGTCCTTTAAAAAAGTTTGTTGTCCATGCTCCACATGTTGTAAACAATTAAAACATAGGGACGCCTGGGTGGCTCAGTTGGTTGGACGACTGCTTTCGGCTCAGGTCATGATCCCTGAGTTCCGGGATCAAGTCCTGCATCAGGCTCCCAACTCCACGGGGAGTCTGCTTCTCCCTCTGACCTTCTCCTCGCTCATGCTCTCTCTCACTGTCTCTCTCTCTCTCTCAAATAAATAAATAAAAAATCTTAAAAAAAAAAAAAAACGTAATTAAGCCTATCCTAGGGACACCTGGGTGGCTCAGTCGGTTAAGCATCTGCCTTCTGCTCAGATCATTATCCTAGGGTCCTGGGATCAAGTCCTGCATCAGGCTCCTTGCTCAGCAGGGAGCCTGCTTCCCTCTTTGCTTGCCTTTCCCTGTGCTTGTGTTCTCTGTCTCTCTCTGACAAATACATAAAAAAAATCTTTTAAAAAATAAAACAACTTACCCTAACAAACTCATTAAACATGATTCTATCTGAACTCTAAACATAGTTACTGAATATACAACATATATATCTTCCCCCAAACTAGCTTTTTGGCTCAAAGTTTTCACAAGCATACCAAATTTACTATCAATAAATCAGTAACATCACATACATACTTGATCTTACTTAAATGTACTGCCAACACACAAATAACAGAAACACCTTCATCAAGAAAATTTTCAAAATATATTAAATTTGGTATGATAATGTGGCTTTACTAAAACACAAATGTACTTTTTTATATTTTAGCTGAAAACACTAATATAAAACATTTATAGTGTGAGAGTCAGTGGATTCAATATTATTTTGAAAAGTAACTGCTCTATACTAACAAGAGAAATTATGTACTTACCAAGATTTTTTTCAATTCTTCAAGTTCTAGTTCTTTGTTATTTTTAAGCTTAGTCATCTCTTCTAAAATAAACAAAAGAATAAAAAGGTATTAAAAATCAGATTAAAAGAACAGGAAAGAAGAGACAAGAATTAGGAATACCATCATTTTAAAGGGAAAAAAACAGAGATGGTTTAATGAAACCACCATAAAGCATAGAGGACGCCTAAATGGGACTATGCAAAATGATAAATATTAATAGTAATGTTTCTAGAAAGTGGAATTCCACAACCAAAAGAACTCAAGTTCATTAACCAAAATAAGCAATGGAGCTATATAAAATATATTCGGAATGAGGTTACATAGCACGTGGCTTTACCTTTACTGTATCACTAAGTATCTCACCTCTTAATCTTTGCTCCAAACAAAAAAGGAGAAGTGATCCACCTTTCTCAAGCTAATTCTGACCATTGTACTCTGAACCTCAATATTCCTACCTCCTCTGAGATTTTAGTTGCTATGTTACCGATATACATGGACTCTCTTACAGGAAACTTTAAATTCCCCCATCCCTTATAAACATCTATTTGAATACAAAACAATATCTGATTGACCTGTCTGTACTTTCATACAACCGTCAAAAGTTCTTACTTTGCTTTGCAGACAAACTTGTGTTTGTCATGTATACATTTCTTTTTTAGCTCCGTGCAAAACTAATGCCTATCTCTTTACATTAATTACACCTCTTGTTACATCAACCAAACTATGATCTCAAAGATCACCAATAACCATTTTGTGGTAAAATTCTCAGTCCTCTTTATTCTGGAGCTTTCTGGCATTTGATGCTATTTAACTACTCTACTTTTCTCCCTTTGATTTTCAAGACTGCATTATTTGCATTTCCTGTCCTAACTCCTGTTCCTATTTTCATTGCTGACACCCTTCTTTTTTTCTATCCTAAATAACGCTCTATAATGCTTTTCTTTCTGTCTTCTATTAATTCAGCATTAGGCTAATTAATTTTAGAACACTTCCAACTCAAACCTGCTTTTTTTTTCCTTTCTTAGATTTTTTTTTTAACTGCCTGCAAAATTCCCAAATGATGTCTAGCTGTCACCTAAAATTTTATTCTCTCTGAAACACTGTCCTTCCTTACTGTTAAGGGTTTTTAATAATTGGAGATATAAGAGATTTGCTAAAAGTTTCCCAGATTCTGTACATTAAAAATAAACACAAAATTTATAATAATTGCCCATAGTTTTTAAGGAAAAAATCAACAAAATATAAAATCCCACCACATACTCTCAAAGAAAAATCTGTCACAAGCAAAGCTTATTTAACTACAACATTTCATTTTAGGTAAAAAGATTTAATTTTTCAAACTCAAGGACTGATTAAAGACGGTAGACTACACGTGTCTCCACATTCTTTTACCCCCAATCCCTTTATAAAAGACAAAAAGTATATATATTTACAACATTAATAAAACCAGACTACCATGAACAAACCAAAAAGTCAAAGAATTTTGGCAGGGAGAGGGGAGATCAACATTAATTCAAAGAAGGCTATGTGAAACAGCTAGACCATACTTCCCACCACACAGCGCACCTCAGTTTTAATCAAAGATTTAGGAATTGGAGGCAAAGTGATGCAGCAATGCCCCAAATAGCTCATGATCTCTAAGCAAGATAGACATTTCCTAAATCCAAAAGATCAGCTACCAAGCTCACCTTTCTTTATAATACCTTTTATCTCCCCCCACCCCACCCCATATAATCAGAAAAATCAGATTATAACATAAGTGGGTGAAAAAATATTTTCAAATATTTAGATAAGTAAATAATCAAGAATCAACAATTACTGAAGAAAAGCAAAACCATGAGAGGCACCATATTCAACTAAGAACTAAAATAAAATCCAAGAAGGAATTAATAAAGCAAACAGAAGTAGGTATTTTGCTAAGTATAGTATGTTCCAACAGTGTACAATATCCATGAAATAAGTCACCTAGGGCTCTTAGAAATTCAAAATTTGACAACTAAAACCTTAAAAATAACAAAATAAAGAATGAATTAGCAGGGGGAAGTAAAAAAATTTTCCCCAAATCTCCCCCAAAAGAACTAAAAGAGAAATTTTTTTGAGAAATTTTAAAATACAAAGGATAGAGTCAAAATTTCTAAAATCCACCTATCAGCACTTACAGAAAGAAAAGCACTAGCACTAGCATTTCTCACTTAGAGAGAAAAGCACTAGCACTTACACTAGAAAAGAAAAAAATAAGAGGAGAAAAATTTTCAGAGCTGAAGACAGACAAAATGTCCTTAGATTCATGAGCTCACCAAATGCTACTAGCATAAGTGTGATATGATTCCACTTTTAAAAGATATTCTCTCATGCCTGTACCACTCAAATAGCTTCCAATCTAATTTCTCCAATTCTACCTTTTTCCTCACTATAAGCAATCCCCACCCACCATCAAATTTATCTGCCATACAGAAGTTGCAGCGATCCTTTAAAGACATAAACCAGAACATGTCATCTTAATAGTTTAAATTTTGTAATGGTTTTCCTTCAAGGTTAGCATAAAATCAAAATTCCTTTCCTTGTCCCTACCTGATTTTGTCCTTATCAGCTCATACTTATTACCCTTTTCATATCACTTCTTACATTCAGTCACATAGGCTTTTCATTCAGTCACTTGAATTAACCAAGCTCCTTTACAACTCAGAGCATTTCTACATGTGTTTCCTTCTGATTGAAAAGCTCTCTCCAACTCCTATCCTTTACCTCACTAAATCTCACTTATTTATGAGGTCAGCTAAAAGTCATGCTTTATCACTGAATCTACATTAGGCCCTATTATTTTCTTACATGGTTTCATTTTCATTGTCTTCATAACACTTATCCTCATTTTTAATTAAATATTTGTTATTTTATGTCTTCCTAAATAGAGCACAAATCTCATTATAAGCACAAAGACCATGTCTTTAATGTTCCTACTTAAATATCCAAAGCTAAACAAGGAATAAACATCTAAGTATAAATTCAATAGTTATTATGTTATCTAATAATCAAATAAGAAGCAATACAAAACACTAGAGAGAGAATCTGTTATATAACAAAGTAAAAGCAAACATGGGTACAGATACAGAAAAATGACCACAGGAGTAAAACCTGTTTAGAACAACATTAGATTAAATTGAAGAGAGAAGACATATGAAGAAGCAAAGCAAACTGTACCAAGTCAAAAACTGAGAATAAATTGACAAAGACTTTGTGTTTACAGTTGGTTTTAATTTGCTTTGCATGCACTACTTTACTCTTTAAATGAGCAATAAAACAACAGGTGATATTTAAAGAGTTCGAACTCAAGTGATGAGATGACTCTTAAATTTAGAACACAGAATAATCAGATTTGTATTTTTAAAGGAACACACTAGCATCAGTGCAGAGAATCAAAAAGAGACAAGACTAGAAATAAAAATACTGAGTCTCAAACTAATACAATTAGTATTGGTCAGAGGTGTGGTTCAGACCTAATACCAAGATATAAGAGGTAGAACAGGCTTTATCTCTGGAGGGAAAAAAGTATGAGTCAATGACTGAGACTGCTGAGGGAATGATGGAGGCTGATGGAGGGCTATTCTAACCAAGATGTAAGCTTAAGAATGTGCCATCCAGGAAGAATGCAAAGCATAATAGGGAAATAAAGCAATAAGTATAAGAACTATTGCAGTAAGAAAAAAGTTTATGAAAATAAGACAAAGCTTCTGTTTGTATCCTATTAAATACAACAAGGGATGAACAAAGATGAAGACAAATGAGGGTGATCTGAAGCATGGTTTTATGATTAATCTGCCAAATACAATTTGCGATCCATTACATTACTCATGTGCATCCCTCTGGTAGACTAAGAGAATGTGCTGGAATCTTAAAACGAAGAAAGAAGAAATAAGGGCTAGAACTGTTCTAGGTCTGTGGAGATGAAGAAAAGGGGAATGATTCAAAAGATAAAGTTACATTAGTTAAATTTTATGAGCTAGATATTAAAAGTTAGAAACAGCAGCACTGGATAACCAACTAGAAATGAAAGGGAGAAAAAAAGAGAAAAGAATATCATCCAAGATTCTAATTTTGAGAACTATACTTTCAACCAAAGAAGGAAATAAGCTAATGCTGAGCACTTATGTCACTGTTAATGCTGCTCTCCTACACATAATGCTTTCCACGTTCCACCACCATTCTCTACAACTACCCAAAGCCTCTTTATACCTTAAAGTCTACTTTTAAAATCTACCTCTTCTATAAAATCTTTTCCAGTTCTGCTGACCACACTGATACCTTTGGCTTCCTCTTGTCATCAGCATTAACACATCTCCAGCAGTAACAAATCTGTGAGCATTCACCCCAAATACACAAATAGGTATGAAACACAAATATATTATTCATAAATCATATAAATTTTAAAATATAAATGTATTATTATTATATTCATTATAAAACATATGAAAAGCATAAAATTTAAAAAGTTAAAATATTTCCTTCCATTATCCTAACAGAAGTCTTGCTCATCCCCACATTTTGGAAACACTGTTCTAATGATTTTATGTGTTCCAACATTTCTCCCACAATAACAAGAGATTTCTCAAGAGCATGGTATTTTATATCTTGTACATGTTCCCACAACACCTAAGATAATGCTAAGAAACACACACAGAACTTCTTTGCAGTTCTAGAAGAATTCCTTATCCAAACATCTCTTAATACATTGCTCTGTTATGAGAAAAATCACCTTATGCATTTGTTTATCTGATAGTAAGAGCCATTTAATTTCAATATCAGAGTGAATTATTACAAATAAATAATCCATTAAAGATATTTTAAGTTATTCCTTAATATACAACATTCAACTGAAGGAAGATTTAAAAGTTAGATGAAAAATACATTTACAATCATTCTAATATAAAATAATATCAAAGAAATTATCATTGAATAGTATAATTTTGGATGCTCAAAGATTGGTCTCATCTATAGTAGGAAACTAGGCATTGCCAAAGGAAAAGCATAAATAAGTTTCAAAATTTCAACCAAACATCCTACCAATACAAAATTTCTTGCAATTATTTTTAACTACACAAGTATCCAAAGCTAATAATAAAGCTGACAAAGTTGTGTAGATAGTTTAGAAAAACACCCGCTAATTCAGGAGTTATTTTAATTTATAAAGAGAATTCTTTTCGGGGCACCTGGGTGGCTCAGCCAGTTAAGCATTTAACTCTTGAGCTCAGCTCAGGTTATGATCTCAAGGTCATGGGATTAAGCCCCGCGTCAGGCTCCATGCTCAGGGGCAGTCTGCTGAAGATTACCTACCTCTCCCTTTGCCTCCCACCCTCACTCTTGTACATGCTCACTCACTCCCTCTCCCTAAAAATAAAATATATCTTCTAAAAATAATAATTTTCACCAAAGTTAGAACATAAAAGAAAAATATTTTTCTATCTTTGTAATTCTCCACATCTGTACATATCTATAAATATAAAAACATAGGAGTTATTAGGATTAGCTAATTAAAGGGTCATAAATTCCCAAAATAACTACAGAACTTCTCTTTTGGCCATGAAATCTGTTAAATATTAACAATACCATATGAGAAAACAGGATAGCATTTTCCTATAAATAGTTCATAATCCAACATGACAAATCAATAAAATTTCAAAATTCAATTAAAATATAAGACATTTTCCACTAAGAATTATTAAGGCCTCTAAATCCTAAAATAAGAAATATAGACTACAAATATCTCTTAGCCTCCTTACACTCCTAGGTATCTATGAACTGCATAATGGAACTTAAGTCTTTCTTAAGGTTTAAATTTTCTGTCTTTGAAAAGTCAAATTAAAAATTACAAAATAATCATTATTGATAGATGACAGAAGAGAAACTATATTTTATTCTGAAATAATGTTTTTATAATGGCTAATATCATGTACACATGTTATTCTTTAAATCTTACCCAGTTCACTTGATTTCTTCTGAAGCTCCACAGTAAGTATTCTCAATTGATCATCACTTTTTTCCAATCTTGTAAAATATATTAGTTTACAATGTAAAACATTCTTTTAATCAGAATTCATCTAGTAACTAAAATTGGTGCAGTTTAAAAATATATCTTGCATAGATTCACTCATTCAATTATGAAACTTTGAGTACCTACCATGCCATATAGCATAACAGTTCAAAATTAGGTATTATTAATATATAGCTGTATATTAATTACATCTGCACAAAAGTCTTAAAGCTTTTGGTGACAATTTATCACTTAGCTATTGATGATAATCAAATGAATGCATCTTAGAACTTTGAAAGAGATTGAATATATAGCTACTAGTACATCAAATTCTGCCTTAGGAACAATATAAATGTGAGAATTGTGCAATTCACTTAATTCCTCTGGCTTTCTGCTTCCTTATCTATAAAACTAAGGTAATTGGAACAGATGATATTTAAGGTCACTTACAGTTTCAAAATTTAAAAATTGTTTGGATAGAGCAACAAAGAATATATAAGATGAGCTGAGCTTTTTAGAAGATCTAGCTTTTCTTCCTCCACCATACATAAGCAGTAAAGAAGAAATACTGGTCATGACTTCACAGAAAAGCTTGTTCCTCTCTTTCATCCTACCAGACTTAAATAACCCTAGTGCTAATGGGACAAAAACAATCACTTAGGCCTCTTAACACAGCTTTATAAATACAAATATAAAAAAGTGAAAAAAGGGTAAGTTTTTAATTCAAGTTTTAGAAAAGCTGTTATTTAGATGAAAAGCAAATGAATATTTTATAGTTACTCATATTCATTAATTCGTTAATTTAATAAAAGTGCTTGAGCACCTACTCTGTTCCAGGCTAGTTACTAATTTTATATATCAGAAAGATTACAGAAAACAAATCAGTAAAACAAACTCACACCTTATGAAGTTATTTCTACGAAGCTAATAATAATCCACAGTTTAATTAAATATATCCTATCACTGCATCAGCACTTAATGAGCTTGTCTACTTGAGTCTGTGATAAAGTATGCATGGAAACTATCTTAGAGAATACATGCTGTCTCTTCCCAGAAGACCTGATTACCTTATACAAACTTTTAAAATGTATTCCCACCTTTTACATTTAAAAAAAGACATGGGGGTCGCCTGGAGGGCTCAGTGGGTTAAGCATTTGCCTTCAGCTCAGGTCATCAGATCGAGCCCCACTTCAGGCACCCTGCTCTGCAAGGAGTCTGCTTCACCCTCTCCCTCTGCCCCTTTCCCAACTCACGCTCTATCTCAAATAAATATATAAAATCTTTTTTAAAAGAGAGAGATTTGGTTACAGATGTTATAAGGAAGTCAGCTGACAATGAAAATACAATGAATATTGCAAATAAGTTTTTATTCAACCAAGTAAAAAAATTTTTTACCTTTGCTGTTCTGTTGTCAATAATTCTTTCAAGTTGCAGATAGAAGTTTTAAGTTCAGTAACCACAAATGAATGACCAGCTTTAGCTTTATTAAATTCTTCCATTTGAGCTTCTTTTTCAGCAGTGAGCTGATATATTTTTTTTGTTGCTACCTGTAAATCCTCCTCTAAAGCCTTTTGAGTACTCTAAATAAAACAAAGTACAAAATAAATGCTATAATCCAAGGGCTTTCAGGAAAAAAAAAACTGAAGTCATCTGCTTCTATAATTTGCTGCCTCTCCCTCCCTCCTTATTCAATTAACCCCCTCCACTACCCCACACCCTGGCCAACCTGAAATGCCCATTCAATACTCCTATTTCAATACACCATTCTTCCAAAGCCAATCTACAGTCCCAACCTCCCAATGGAGTCTTCCTTGCCTGCAGTGTTCTTTTAATTTTTAGAACTACTATAGCAATTTTTGCCTGAATCACCATTGACATCTAGCACGATCTTGTATTTTAATTATACTTCTGATGTGTTTTTATTCAATGTTTTCAATTAAACTACAAGCAGATTGTAAGCTGGGATTTTATCTTCTCTATTTGAAGTTCTGGGTCTTTGTCCATAGCATTAGCATTCAATAAATATCTGTTGATTCATACTGTGAGGCTTGTCACACACTAATCGGTTTTTATATCATACCACACTTCTTTGCAAAGACATTTTAATATCTTCTAGTTCTGATGTCAAATGATCCTGCTTCTCATTTGATTCTTTTAAGTTTTCATTCTGTAATTCTAAAAAAGAGGGTTGTGGATTGGTAGTACTTAATAAAAAATATATACCAAGAAAGCAAATTATTTGTTTAATTAATTTTTTTCCTCCATGAGATACTCTAAAATGAAGTATAATTATGCAAATATAAGTGCACTGATATTGGTCATCATCTACTTTTATGATTTTTCAAGATTATTATCTCCCAAGCACTCAATGGTGAATATATGAGGATTTTTGGTCCTACATTTTTTAATAATAAACATTGGAAATAACCTAAATATTCAACAGGAGATAAAATTAAATTATGATGGTACATACACATAATGGCATACCATGTAGCCACTACAAGTGATGACAGACTTTATTAATCACTAATTTGGATGTATATTCACAAAACATTACATAATAAAAAGGGCATGTTTAAATAGTATCTATATAAATAGTGCACGTGAAAGGAAACAATACACACAAAAATATTATAAGTAATTTATCTTCTACTGGTGAAATTATTCCATTATTTTATTTTCATCATTGCCCATCTTGAGTTTCAGATTTTTCTAAAATATTACACTCAGGGGCGCCTGGGTGGTACAGTTGGTTAGGCATCCGAATTTTGATTTCAGCTCAGGTCATGATCTCAGGTTTGTGAGATGAAGCCCGGCACTGGGCTCCATGCTCAGCATAGAGTCTGCTTGAGATTCTATCTTCTTCTCTGCCTCTCCTGCTCATTTTTTTCTCTTTCTCTCCCTCTCTTTCTCTCAAACAAATAAATCTTTTAAAAAAATAATTTAAAGAAAATATTATATTCATATGCTGAAATATTATAAAAAAAGCTTTTGACTCTATTGCTAATGTTTATTAAATACTAAGTGTTAGGTACTAGTCTATGTGCTTTATCTGTATATGTGCATTTACTTTTAAACCTCATAAAAACAGCAGGACAAAAAAAGAAGTTCATGTTCTCTTCCTGGGTTCAAATTATTCTATGTCCTCTTACTAGCTACCTAACCTTGGGCAAGATACCTAACCAGTCTGTCTCCACTTTTCTCAACTGGAAAAAGAGAATAATGATAATTATTCATATCTTGAAAGGTTGCTATTAGGATTAAACAAAATAATGCAACCTAAAATGTTTAACAACAGTGTTTAGTATATAGTCAATAATTGTTATAGATCATTATGACAATGGTAATGACGGTGTATACTAGAAACTGGACCTTAAAATTCACAGTATTTACAATGTAACTGGGCAAGCAAACAAATAATCAATGATAAGTGCAGATGGGCACTCACTCAGAAATTCTGGAAATTAATATAGAGAGGGGTCACCCAAGCCAAAAAAGATTAACAGAAGTCAGAGGTAAGGGGAAACTGACATAGAGAGGGTAAGTTCAAGGAAGACTTCCACACAGTGTCAGCACAGTTCAAACATTTTGAAAGCCAGTAAGACTTAACAAGAGTAAGTGGGAGTTGGGAGAGAAAAAGTATCACAGGTGAAAGAGCATGTACAAAGACAAAAATTATAGAGACAAGATGACACATTCTGGGGTCTAAAGGAAATTTATTTCAATAGCATGAAACTTAAAGTATGAGGGAGAAATCAAAGCAGATATGATTGGAAAGATAATAAGGACAAGATCATAACAGGATTTATAGGACTTGTTCAAAGGTATATAGCTCTTAAGTCATAAGGACCATAAAAATTATGAAGGATATTAAGCAACAAAATGATGTTTCAGGTTTATATTTTTAAAAGTTCCATTCTGGGGGCACCTGCGTGGCTCAGTGTGTTAAAGCTTCTGCCTTCAGCTCAGGTCATGATCCTGGGGTCCTGGGATCGAGCCCCTCATCGGGCTCTCTGGTCAGCTGGGAGCCTGCTTCCTCCTTTCTCTCTCTCTCTCTGCCTGCCTTTCTGCCTACTTGTGATCTCTGTCAAATAAAATCTTTAAAAAATAATAAAAATAAAAGTTCTATTCTGAAAATCTGTGTAGAAATGAAAGGGTTAGTGGTCCACCTCTGCCGTCAAATGCCCTACCACTGAGCTATAGGGCCCAGTGGTCCAACTCTGAAAACAAAATGGGAAAAGGAGATCTGGAGGGAAGAAAATGATAATAAAAAACTGTGATGTCTATGATACATTTCTTATAGTCTGGTAATCAATGTCTCCTCTGAGAAATCATAATTACAAACTAGACCTTAGGCATGAACTAAAGCTGCATTATGCTGTTTCAGTGTTTTAAAAAGCTCCAAACCAAAACTTAATTTGAAGTGCCCCTACGTTTACCCAGGATCCCAGAGCTGCTAATGCAAATTTTCTCTGTAAAAGTGCATTTCCAATCCAAGTCTTAAAGTTACAGGACCTCACAATCACAAGAGGAAACAAAGCATCACAAGCAGAGTCAGGAGAATAACTGAAAGGCAGACTTGGATCTGCAAATATTTCAGATATTATAATTACTGGCTATGGACTTAAAAAATGTATTATATCATTCTTTAAAAACTAAAGAAGGAAGATATCCATAAACTAAATAAAACTCCTAGAAATGAAAACTCCATTGGTGTGAAGGGTAATGTGCATCATTAAAACATTCCTCTAAAAGGAATAAAAATCCAGGATCAAATATTAAGAATATTAACATCATTAAGCTCCTGACAGAATAAGAAATTACCAGGCCAAAAGGGAAAGGGAAAATGGAAACGGGGAGAAGTAAGATAAGTACAGAATCAGCTTTTGCCCTGAAGGCATTTGCAGATCCTGGCAAAGCTAAACTTTTGATTTGAAATAGTGAAAAGAAGTTAAGAAAAATAAACATGAAAACCCAAACACTATGTAAGACCGAGGGCCCAAGAATTAAACCTTTGTACAATAAACTGAAACACTCTTTATGTAAGGGGGAAGCAAAAACAAACCAATCCTCAAGCATATATGCAACCCAAGTTCACATGATCTGAGGGGTCCAAGGAGCCCCAGGCCTTGAAACTGATTGTTATCAGATAGGTACAGGCACCATGCACATGGCAAAAGTAAATGGGAATCCTTCCAGGAGGAAGATACGTTATCCATGTACTAGGCAGGCTTTAAATTATTCCTACAGATAATTTTTTCAAAAAAAAATATTAAGCATGGAGTCAAAGACAACAAAGCACCCAATAAAACAGGGCACTCTGACTAAAAACTATCAGAAACAGAAGACAGAATGAGGCTCATAGACATTTAAGATAAAGATGACCAAAAGCAAACTATAACTTTAAAAATAATTTTAAAAACTACATAGAGTAGAATAGCAGATTTGAAAAACAAGAATAACATCTTAATATAAACATTTTAGTTACTAAAAATAAAATGTAAAGGTTAACAGTGGGTGAGAAACAAATGAAAAGAGAATTAGTGAACAACAAAACAGGTTAAAAGAAATCATACATGGTAAAGCATAGAGGGGCACCTGGGTGGCTCAGTCATTAAGCATCTGCCTCCAGCTCAGCTCATGATCCCAGGGTCCTAGGATTGAGTTCCACACTGGGCTCCCTGCTCAGTGGAGGGCCTGCTTCTCCCTCTCCCACTCCCCCTGCTTATGTTCCCTCTCTCACTGTCTCACTCTGTCGAATAAAAAAAAAAAAACACAAAAATCTTTAAAAACTAAATAAAAAAATAAAACATAGAAAGGCAAAACTGTGAAAACATGGAAAATAGATTAAAAGCCACAGAAGACAATTAGAAAATTAACATATTTTTTACTCAAAGTTCCAGAAAGAGAGAAAACAGAGAATAGGGCAAATATGTTTGAAGAAAAGCAATAATAAAGGAGACTAATTTGCAGAATTAAGCTGCAAAATAAAACCCATGTTTTATATCATACTGAAAATGCTAAAAATCAAAGAAAAAAATCTAAAAAGGCACATAAGAGGGAAAAGACACCTTATCTTCATAGATTCAAAGTTACATTGACAAGCGACTTCTTAAAATCAACAAAAGAAACCAAAAGAATGCAGGACGATACCCTCAGTGTGCTAAAAGAAATTCCTAGAAATAACAGTGTGCAACCAAGAAATATGTGTGATGCAAAAGTAGTCTTTGCAGATGAGAATGAATAAACAAATGCTCAGACAAATAAAAATGGAATACAAATTATTACAAGCATCTCCACAGTAAAGGATATTATTCTAAACATTCCTTTCTAATGCAGAAATAATACAATCCAAGTTAAAGATCTGACACGTGAGAATTTAAGAGCAAAGAAAAACATATAGGTAAAATCAAATAAATACAGTCTACATAAAACAATAATGTCTCATTATAGAATTTAAATATACAACAAAAATAGAAGGGGCTAGAACCAAATGGAGTTAATGTTCTAAATTCCTTGAACAACCCAGAAAGAAGGTAAATACATTAACTTTACATTTAAAAATAATACACATTGTAATTTCTCCAGTAACCAGCAAATAAAAAAATGGAAACAGATCCGAAAACTTTCAAAGTAGTCAAGGGGAAAACCTAGAACAATAAAAAATATGAAACTAGGGTATCCACTTCCAGGAAGATGGAGTAGATACATTTTTCCTATTCCTTCCAAAACCCTTAACTTTATATGTAAAATAAACATGAGAGACTTTGAAAGATGTACAAAATAAAGTAGACCAGTCACAAACCTCTAGATCTGAGAAACAACATAATAGTAAGACCCTGGGACAAAGTGGGTGTCATTTGGATGTTTGGTTTTTTTGGGAGGGGGTGTTTGGGATTTTGTTTTGCTTTTGTTTGTTTGCCTTATATATCCTAGTCTTAAAGCTGAAGAAGCTTAGAAACACCAATGGGCCCACATGAAAAAGCTCTGAAAAGTCTGCTCTCTTTAGCAAAAGGACAAGAAAGGGACACCTTAATAAGACTCAGTACCAGACTAGGGTGCCTGGGTGGCTCAGTGGGTTAAGCTTCTGCCTTCAGCTCAGGTCATGATCTCAGGGTCCTGGGATCAAGCCCCGCATCGGGCTCTCTGCTCAGCAGGCAGCCTGCTTCTCCCTTTCTCTGCCTGCCTCTCTGCCTACTTGTGATCTCTCTCTCGCTCTCTGTCAAAAAAAAGACTCAATACCAGACAAGCATGACAGAAAAAACTGTGACCTCCACCACACCCATGCCAACAAAGGCCAAAAGGTGAGCCTAGGCCTCCAACCTTGTAAGGCTATGGTGAGGCACTAAAACACTCCCATTAAAGTGGTTCCAGATAAGATCAAATAGGGAGCTGTGTCCCTCATCCCCAGCCAGTAGTGAGTACCCCAACCCCAACTGTGGTGGTAGAAATTATATGGGGAGCCTGGATGTCTACTCCATCCGGTAATTAAAAAGCACTTCTCCCACTCCCCACTAAGGTGGTATCACAGGAGGCCTAGTAAAGAGCAACAAATTTCACCAAACCCACAGTAATGAGGCCATTACCACATGGTGTCACTGGGACCACAGAGGGAACCAGAACTCCCAAAGCAAATAGTACTAACAAGAATATCACCACCATTCAGGTGTCAACAAAGGCAAACTGGGAAACCTGGCTTTGACCTCCACTTAGCAAGAACAAAGCAGCAACCACACTTCCTCAGACAAAGAAGTGTAAAAGGAAGCTAGCTGATCTAGAGTCTCATTACATCTTACAAAACCATCCAGATTTCAATAACAATATCTTGTCATAAGAACCAGAACAATCTCAAACTGAATAAAACGACCATTAATAGATGCCAACACCAAGAGAGAGAAATTATCTGACAAAGACCTTAAAGCAGCCATCACAGAAATGCTTCAATGAAAAATTATAAACACACTTGAAACAAAAGAAAAATCAGAAGGCCTCATCAAAGAAATAGAAAGTCTCATTAAAGATATAAAAGAGAACCAAATGGAAATTTTAGAATTAAAAAAAAAATCAAAATGAGAACCTCAGCATCTGGGCTCAGTGACAAAAGAGAGGGACCAGAGTAAAGAATAACTGAACTAAAAGATAGAAAAACAGAAATTAGCCAACTGAACAACAGAGGCAAAACAAATTGAAAAGTTAACAGATTTATGGTTTCCAGTTCCACATTTAAGGAGCTGGGAAGTGCCACTCACCTTAAGAACAAGTAAAAAGCTGAACAAACTTAAAAAATCAACAACTCTTCTTAGATCCACAAAAGAAGCAAGATCACAGTGCAAACCACCACTCTCAAAATTGGAGACACTGACAGGAGAATACAGAGAAACAGAACTTACCTTGGAAAAATATTATAAGCTGACAACTCCTTGGGAACCAGTGCTATGGTGGACAAAACCAAATTCTAACAGATAAATTGCTGGAGGGTCAGCAATCAAGTCTGAGAGTTAAAATCACCACAGGGACACAGTTATAGCAGGGACCTCCATTTTTATGAGTTTTACCACTACAGGCTTAACCAGTTCTCATAATAAATACTATAGAAAAATCCTCTCATGATTTCAGCAGGGTAATAGAAGGAATTATTTTGAAATACAGCAGAGCACAACAACTGACTCTTGGTTTCAGTGCAGGTCATGATCTCATAGTCATGGGATCGAGCCCCACATTGGGCTCTGCACTCAGCAGGGAGTCTGCTTGAGATCCCCCCTTCCTATTCCCTGCTCTCCCCTCACTTATGCTCTCACTAAGATAAAATCTTTTTTAAAAGATTAAAAAACAAGACTTATCAATATGCTCCCTACAAGAGACTAACTTCAGACCTGAAGACACATACAGACTAAAAGTAAAGGGATGGAAGAACGTGCCATGCAAATGGAAGTGTCGGGGGGAGGCCTGGGTACCAATACATATATTAGACAAAATAGACTTCAAAACAAAGACTATGGCAAAAAACAAAGGAGGACATTTGTGATGAGCACTGGATATTGTATGTAAGTGATGAGTCACTAAATTCTACACCTGAAACTATTATAACGCTTTATGTTTACTAACTTAAATTTAAATAAAAATTTGGAGAATTCAAAACAAAAGGAAAATACATAATAAAGGGATCAATCTAACATGATGATATAACAACTGAAAGTACCGACACATCCAACATAGAAGAACCTAAATACAAAAAACAAATATTAGCAGACATAAGGATAGAAATTGATAGTAATATAACATTAAGGGTTTTAAAACTCCACTTAACATCAGTAGAGATCATCCAGACAGAAAAAAATCAATGAGGAAACAGTGGTTTTGAATGAATATTCAAATGAATAGGTCAGACGTACCTAAAAGAACACAGAATATTCCACCCCAAAACAGCAGAGTTCACATTTTTTTCAAGTGCACCTGGAACATTCTCCAGGACAGATCATACGGTAGGCCACAAAACAATTTTCAATAAATTTGAGAGGACTGAAATCATATCAATCATCTTTTCTGACCACAATGCTATGAAACTAGCAATCAATTACAAGGAAAAACATCTGGAAAGAACACAAAATCAGTGAAACTAAATAAACTACATGCTACCAAACAACAAATTGATTAATAAAGAAATGAAAGGAGAAAACATAATAAAAAAAAAAGAAATCAAGAGCAAATCGAAAAAATACATGAAGACAAATAAAAATGAAAACAACAGTCCAGGAAGTTGAGGGAAGATGCTGGAAGAGTAGGGAACCCTTGTTTCATCTAGTCCCTTGAATTCAGCTGCATATCAATCAAATCATTCTAAACACCTGTGAATTCAACCTGAGATCTAAGAATCACTGCAATTTTACAAATAAAAAAGCAACCACTTTTTGCAAGGTAAGAGGTGCAAGATAAGTGAATCTGAAGGGATATATTGGAAGATAAACCATGGGGATTAGAAGTCTTCATAATCTACTACCAAAAAGTAATACAGCAGCTGGGCACAAAATCAGAACTTTTAGAATTCTGCTCCAGTAAGGGACATCCCTGTCTAAAAGGTGTTCAGGTGGCAAAGCAGGGCAGAATCCCAGGTGGGACAGTGTGGCCTCAGGATCCACAGGGTCACAAAAAGAACAGGGATGACTGAGTGTAATGAGTTCCCAAGCACTGGAGCAGAGAAGCCAGCTACAATCAGGGAGCCCTGGAGTGGGCCTCAGCTCCATGCTGCCATAAACCACAAACCCCAGCACAACTGGGCAACCACTCTCCAAGCAGAGAGACACAACAAGTGGCAGTGAGAAGACATACAACAAGTGGCAGAACCACAGGAAGAATCTCTTCCTTCCCCCAGGGAGGAACCATGTGGCTGCACATTGCAGGAGTCTGCAGAGTTTGGCCCCACACAAGAATGACTGACTGCTTTTCCCTGAGGGTGCAACTGAAGAGTAGGAGAGGGGGGTCATGATTTTTCAGCTCTGGAGCTAGAGATCAGGACACCACCATTTTTACCTTCATCCTCTAAAGTGGCATGGGAAGCCTTTAGGGAACAAAACCACATATAGCAACCTGAAGCAGCTTATCCTGAGTCCAACCCCCTGTCAAGGTCAGTGCAACTCCTCCCAGGCAGACACACCTGAGAATCAGTGCAACAGGCCCCTTCCCCAGAAGACCAGCAGGAACATCAGGCTAATACCACATTTACAGATCACACAGAACTGAAAAACTCCAGCATAAGGGGAAAATAGTATAGAATTCAAGGTTTTTTCTCATGATTCTTTAGTCTTTCAGTTTAGAATTATTTTTTCTTTTTTCCTTTCAACTAGTTTACTGTATCAGCTTTTTTAAAGTCTTTTTTTAATTTTAATTTTTACATTTACATTTTTTAAATTTCTTTTCAGCATAACAGAATTCATAGTTTTTGCACCACACCCAGGGCTCCATGCAATGCGTGCCCTCCATAATACCCACTACCTGACTTCCCCAACCTCCCACCCCCCGCCCCTTCAAAACCCTCAGGTTGTTTTTCAGAGTCCATAGTTTCTCATGGTTCATCTCCCCCTCCAATTTCCCTCCACTCCCTTCTCCACTCCATCTCCCCATGTCCTTTATGTTATTTGTTATGCTCCACAAATAAGTGAAGCCATATGATAATTGACTCTCTCTGCTTGATTTATTTCACTCAGCATAATCTCTTCCAGTCCTGTCCATGTTGCTACAAAAGTTGAGTATTCATCCTTTCTGATGGAGGCATAATACTCCATAGTGTATATGGACCACATCTTCCTTATCCATTCGTCCGTGGAAGGGCATCTTGGTTCTTTCCAGTTTGGCGACCGTGGCCATTGCTGCTATAAACATTGGGGTACAGATGGCCCTTCTTTTCACCACATCGGTATCTTTGGGGTAAATACCCAGTAGCGCAATTGCAGGGTCATAGGGAAGCTCTATTTTTAACTTCTTGAGGAACCTCCACACTGTTCTCCAGAGTGGCTGCACCAACTTGCATTCCCACCAACAGTGT
>PISX010027497.1:0-22891 GCA_004024625.1 Mellivora capensis | reverse complement strand
TTAGTAAAGTGTCAGGATATAAAATCAATGCACAGAAATCAGTTGCATTTCTCTACACCAACAACAAGACAGAAGAAAGAGAAATTAAGGAGTCAATCCCATTTGCAATTGCACCCAAAACTATAAGATACCTAGGAATAAACCTAACCAAAGAGGCTAAAAATCTATACTCAGAAAACTATAAAGTACTCATGAAAGATACTGAGGAAGACACAAAGAAATGGAAAAATGTTCCATGCTCCTGGACTGGAAGAACAAATATTGTGAAAATGTCTATGCTACCTAAAGCAATCTACACATTTAATGCAATCCCTATTGAAATCCACCCTAATTAAAAGGAACCTGAAATAAATCGTTTGACCTTGACCCTAAAAGTGCTTTTGTTTTTCAGTCATTATGTTGTAAAAAGCTTTTGAGAGAGAGTACTTTTCACTCCGTTTGTTGAACAGAGTAACACATCTCAGGATAAACCAGCACCCCTACCCACCCCCCAGAACTGTCTCCCGGCTCCACTGGGTCCTTCTCCCCCATTCCCTGCCCCAGCCAGAGCAATGCCATTTGGAGGTGCTGTTCGGCAGCGTCTACAGGAACATTTCTTTGTTCAGGTTCTAGCACTGCAGACTTCTCTGGGGAATAATAGTTTTGAAAAATGAGATGTTTGCTGCATGTTTCCTTAAGGTTTACCAAGATCACTGGTTATTATAGTCACAATTAAGCCCAGCAGAAAAAGCGCCCAGCTCTCAGCTCCAGAGGTCCCGGTCCTAGACTTGGCGCTGCGGTGGTCTACCAGCTCAGCTCACTGCTTCCCCACTTGGCACTGTGGAACCCTCACCCCACACCGAGGGTAACAGTGTCTGGCCAGCTGCCTGCAGAGATCCGTTTGGTTAATTGTTGAGAGCTCTGAAATGCCCCAAAACGAAGGATCCCACTTCTGACGTCTGGGTCCCTTGAGAATAGAGCCTGCGGAGGGACACGGCTCACTTCGCATCCAGCGGAGTGTTTAGGGGAGAGGGGATGGGGAGAGGCAGACGGGGCCGAAGTAGGCTGAGCGTCTTGTGTACCTGGTGCCAGGTGTCGGGGACACCTGGCCCTCTGTTGCCATCAGGTGGGAAATGCCCAGGCTGGCTGCTGTCCACATGACCTGTGTTCCATGGAGAGGGCACAGGGAGAGGGTCAGCGGGTAGACCCTCCTGTTGGCTATGTTGTATGTGTCCAGAATCCAGGAAGAAATGGGGATGGCTCTTTGAGAGATGTGTCTGAGGGTGTCTGAGCATGTGCCCGAAAGGGAGCAACTGTCCTTGGGCCAGAGGGGTGGAGGTATTGTGCCAGAGGGTCTGCTGGCTGGCCGAGAGAGCGTGAGAACCTCTGCTCCGAAGGCGGGGAGGCCGTGGAGAGGCTGCCTCCAGCAGAGTGCGTGTCCACTGGTTCAACAGCGGGGGGGGGGGGGGGGGGGTGTGACACCATATGGTGCCAGCTGGCAGAGGGTGACTGGCAGAGGAGGGGGCCGGTGCCATGGGTGACAGGGCCAAGAGTCAGTAGCAGTGATGGTTTTTAAAGTCACTGACTTGAGTTGATGAAACAAGGTAGTAGATTAACGTCTTTGCTTTATTAGAAGTGTTTTCATTTTATTCAGTCATTTTTCTTACACCAGAAGGACCCTTCCCTTAGTTTACATTCTGTTTGCTTAATTTGTACGAAGTTAACTTTTGCTGTAATTTTAAATACGTGCCTTTCAGATGCTGGTAATCTTCTAGGGTCTGATGGCCATTTTAAAGCCCACTTAGTGATGATTTTTAAGGAAGTTAGGACAGAACATTTTTTGTATCTTACAAAGCAGGGGATGCTGTCCAAGGATGATTCCAGGTCTCTTCTGAGCCCTGCAGAGTAGGCCACATCGTGCCAGGCTGCAGGCCCACTGGGGTGCAGAGTGGAGAGGTCCGGGGTGGGGGGGGGGGGCTGGGATGGGGGAGGGAGCGGGGATAGGGGCAAGGAGGCCTGGCTGGTGGCCTGGAAAGGCTCCCATGTGCTGCATGGGCTTGGGGGTAAATGCCATGGGTCATGGCCATGGGGATCACTGTGGCTGGCCAGGGCCCTGAAGGTCAAGTGAGACCGGGACAGTGAGGGCAGGCTCAGCGCAGCACGGGCCTGGAGTCTGGCGGAGCAGCTGGGCCTAGAGGTCTACAGAAGCAGCGTGACCGTGGGATTTGGGGTCTGAAGATCAAGGGCTGCCAGTGAGGACAGGGGCGTCAGCTGCTGCTCTGCAGTCCCGCCCGCATGGTCCTCCATCCAGTGCCTCCTCCAGGCGGGCCAGGCTGTTTGGGGCATCCTGCTCCCTGTCTTCCCTGGGGCGGGGCTGCGAGGAGCCACAGAAACATCTCGCTGGCTTGATTCCTGACTGTTGGCATGGAGGGTTTTATTCTCTGTCCTACTTATTATCCGCTTTATCTGTGATCATGTTTTAATGCCCTCGTGACGGAACTTCAGGTCCTTGCTCATTCGAGGTGAAGTTTGCGTATTAACTCTAGTGACTCTCTCCCGTGGTGAATTCAGGGCCGGCTGGGCTTCCCAGCCTGGAGGCAGCCTTTTCTTGGGCCCAGACTGGGGGCCACGGACTGTGCAGGCTTCAGTGGGGCGCTGCGACGGGGGTACTGCGACGAAGTACCACCAGCTGGCAGGTTTCACCAGCAAGCAGGTTCTCACACTGTGCTGGAGGCGCGGGACCCACAGCCAGGGTGGTGGGGGGCTGTGCCCCCTCTGAAAGCTCCAGGGGCTGGTCCTCCTCTCCTCCAGCCTCTGGTGGTCCCTCCTATTCCTTGGCTTGTGGCTGTGTCATTTCATTCTCTGCCTCCATTGTCACCGGGACTTCTCTTCCCTGTGTGACTGTGTCTCTCCTCTTCTTCTTCTTTTTTTTTTTTTTTAAAGATTTTATTTATTTATCTGACAGAGAGGTCACAAGTAGGCAGAGAGGCAGGCAGAGAGGGGGAAGCAGGCTCCCTGATAAGCAGAGAGCCCAACGTGGAGTTCGATGCGGGGCTCAATCCCAGGACCCCGAGATCATGACCCGAGCTGAAGGCAATGGCTTCACCCACTGAGCCCCCCAGGAGCCCCTCTCTTCTCTTCTTATGAGGACACCGGTCATCCTGGGTTAAGGGCCTGCCTTCTCCATGACCTCACCCTGACTACATCTGCAAGGACCCTGTTTCCAAATAGGGCCACGTTCATGGGGGATGAGGGTAGGGACTTGAGCATTTGTTTTTGTGGACACAGTCCAAACCCCATCCCTGTCTCATGAGCAGATCCTGCCACCCCTTCACCTGCCCTCGCACGTCAGGTGCCTGCCACACTCTCACTGCGCCCCACTCCCTCATGTACCCATGGAGACATGGCGAGGGGGCCGGCCCTGGGAGGGAACCGCCAACTCCCCAGAGACTGTGCCCACAGGTGTCCGTGGCCTTCCAGGACCTGGCCGTGAGGTTCTCCGAAGAGGAGTGGCAGCTGCTGGGGGAGGGGCAGAGGGCCCTCTACCGGGACGTGATGCGGGAGAACTACGAGACTCTGCGCTCCCTGGGTAAGGAGCCCACCCCGGCCCCGGGGTGGGGGGGGTGGGGGGGGGAGTGAAGGGAGGCAGGATCCAGGCCCAGACAGGTCCTGAGTCACCTTGAGCCTGCCAGGCCTGAGTCTTGTCTACAAAATGAGCACTGTGGGAGGTGGTGTTCCGGGAGCTTCAGGCCGACCCGAGGAGCTTGCAGTTCTTTTAGGCCACTGTTGTTTCCGTAGTCTGCACCGGGGTTCTGGTAAGACTCAGTCCGGGCACCCCAGAATGGGCAGAATGCTGAGCAGCCTGGTCTCTGAGCATCTGGTGGCCCCGTGCTTTTGGGGGTCAGGTGATGACGCGAACACATGTGTGAACGGGTGTGTGCGTGATTGCGGTAGGGGGAGGCCAGCTTCCCTTCTCAGGGGGCTGTCCCTCTTTGCTTTCCCAGGGACAGATGGGCTGCTCCCCCTCTCTGCCTTCCTGTCGCCTGCGGAGCCCGGAGGAGCCATGGAAGGCAGGCGCTACGCCGGTGAGGGGCAGGAGCCTCCCAGGGGAGGAGGCCCCCTGGGTGAGTAAACTTGGTAGATGAGGGTCAGGCGCTGCTGGGTGTCCTGGGCCCGGGTGGACTCACTCTGGCTCCTTCCACTGGGCAGTGCTCAGTCCCTGGCTCTACTCCTCAGGGAGCACTGTGACCTCAGCCCTTGCCACGCTCTGTACCCAAACCTCTCCGTGATCTTTGCCCCCCAGGGCTGTGAACCCGGCACACTGTTGCCCGTTGTATGCCATGCTAGGAAGAAACTTGGGGTCACCACGGAGAGCACCCTCTACTCAAGCACCCTTCCTGCCACCAGTGTCGAGAGCCTGTGGCTCCCGAGGGTGCTGCCATGGGGCTGACCGCTGGGGGCCTTGGATGGTGGAGGTGGCCCACGGGCCTCACTGGATGGGGCCGGGAGGGTAGGGGTGCCAGGAAGGGCAGAGGACCCGGCCGGTGGGGGGGAAGGGAGGCAGCCCTGGTGGCATTCCCCTCAGAGAGGTACCGAGTAATGAGGGACACTACCTAGAGTCCCCAGCCCCCAGTCCTGGCTGTGCCTGGGACAGATCCTTTTCACTTCCCGGACATCAGTGTCTCCTCGGCTGCTACCCACGTGGTAGGAGGGTGACACGAAACGCTGGTTGGCAGTCGTGCGCAGAAGCGTGAGTGCTGAGCTGACCGAGGGTGTGGGGGTTCACTGCGCCGTCTCTGGCAGGAGGAGCACCCCCGCACAGCCTGCACCTCACGGCCCTGGTGCAGCTGGTCAGGGAGATTCCGGAGTTCCTGTTCGGGGAGGTCAGCCCAGAGACCGAGAGCGGGAGCGGGGCCGTCAGCCTGGACGGGGAGCAGGGGAGCCCTGAGGGTAAGTTGGACAACGTCAAGTTCAAGCTGGGTGCCATGGGCCTGCCTATCCCCTGCCAAACCCTAGGTGGGGTTGTCGGGTCACGAATGCCCTGGGAGCACATCTGCCCTCGAAAAGGCATGGGTAGATCGTGAAACCGTGGCTCCTAGCCTTTCTCATGCTGGCTTCTACCTGTCTCATGGTGCCCTGTGTGGCAGGTGAGGCCAGTCCCTATTCTGGAGATGAGGAGGAGGAAGCCGTGCCCAGTCTGCATAGCCACTGGGGCCCAGTCCCCCAGCCCATGCTCTGCCCACATCCCCAGACTCTTGGTCCTTCCTCCTGCTCTGCTCACCAGGTGCTTTCAGCTCAGACCGCACTTCCTTGAGAATTTCAGAGATTTCAGAGCCTGCTCAGTGGATGGCAAATGACACAGAAAGTGGGGATGGGGGTATCCTATCAGCACAAGACTGGGGCTGTGAATCTATATTTCAGAGCCCGGGAATGACCATGCAGAGGATACTGACATCTGGGTCATTGTCAATGGCAAGGACAAGGAAGGGCCTGGATGGGCAACGTTGGGGGCATTTTCCCCGCTGCTGGGCTTAAGTCTGGTTTTGTGTGTCCTCTCCCTCCTCCCAGTAGCAGCTGGGACCGTGGAGACTTGCCCTTTCCGAGGCCTGCTCAGCTGCCTTCCAGACACGTCCACTGGCTGGCCCCGCCTGGCTACCACATCTAGCAGCGGCTCATCGTCCAGCAGCCCGCCTGGAGCCGGGGGCCAGGGGAGCCCCCTCCCCTTCAGTGAGTACGACCTAGCAGGGGCAAAGCTCTGACCCTGGAGGCAGGGGGACTGGACTCTGTGCCATCCTCATTATGTCTAGGACTCAGTTTCCCTTATTGCCAAAACGGGCTGCCTCCCCAGAGAGCAGGACAAGGGCCCCTGTCTGAAGAGCCAAGAGGAAGTGTGGTTCTCAGTCCCCGAGCAGCTCTCTCCCAGCCCTGCTTGCAGAGTCCTGCATGATCACGCACAGGGAGCGGAAGGCAATTTCCAACATGTGGGCCCGTCGGTGAGGGACACCCCTGTGTGCACCTGACCTGAGCTCAGACCTTCTCACCAAGGCAGCCCTAAGAGCAGAGGCGGGCAACTAGAATTTCTCTAGGGTCTCATTGTATTTCTAGAAATTCTTGCAAATTTTGCCTTTGTTGGAATGTCTTTTATTTAAAATGTCTTAGAGGAATATGGACTAAAATTGGCTCTCCTGAAAACAGACCCTAATTAGCCTGTGATTTTAAGTGTCATCCGGCAGATTGGCTCTAGGGGTCCACACGCTCAGACTTGAGAAGCGTGAGTACGGGATTGGGCCCCGCATGTCAAGGCTGCCAGACTTACTTACTGAGCCAAAGTCAGAGGCTGGATTTGGGGGGTTCTGGGTTATTCAGTGCAGGCAGTCCTGGTGTTTACATGACACCAGAAGGAAACAGGGAAAGGAGCCCTGCCTTTGCCAGGACGGACTCTGAGGACGAGCTTGCAGGAGCTGACTCAGCCACAAGTCCAAGTGCCACTACTTGGCTGCCCCCCAGGGATGTGTGGGGGACTGAGAGGCCTGTCCTCCATGGGGACCAATCTGGGGCAGTTCCTCAGGGCCAGGAGCCAGGGCTAGAAAGACCTTTCTGTCTCTCCTATAACAGAAACCGCTGACAAACCAAGATCTACAGAGAAGGATGGCCCAGAAGCCCCAGGTGGGGAGCCCAGCCCTCCTACCTGTAGCCCCAGCAGGAAGAAGGGCCACGGAAGACAGGAGAAAGGGACCCTGGGGACAGGTGAGAGGCTGAGGGTGGCGTGTGCCCTGGAGCTGAGCAGGGAAGGGAAACGGAGGCATGCTCGGTTCACACAAGCCTGTGGGGCGGCTCTCTCGTCTCGGCCTCCTGACAGCCTGACATGGCAGGCGTCCCTGTCCACACAAGTGGGAATCTCGGACCTTCTGAGATTCCCATAGCCGCCATCATCAGGGCGGCCCTGACCTTGGCTGGTCTTGTAGGTGCCGTGGGAATCTCCCCTGGGAACAGCCCCTTGCAAGGCCTTATCAACTGCCTGAAGGAAATCCTCGTGCCTGGGTCCCAGCACCCTGAGGTGTCCCGAGGCTTGCTGCCTCCTGTCGCCGGCCAGGGCTCCTCTCAGGGAACCAGAACAGAGCTGGAGCCTGAGAGCCCGCCCTGGGAAGGTGAGTCCCCTGGAGACCTGTCTCCTCAGGCCAAGGTCTGAAGCTCCAGAAAAGCTCAGGTTGCTTTTCTGTGGCCGTTTCTCTGTAAATACAATGTCTTCCCAAAGGAGCGGCTGCTCGCCGATCGTCGGTGGCCTATTTCTGGAGGCAGGCGGCTTTCTTAGGAGAATGACATTTGGTCAGCTGGTAGGAGGAAACTCGGAAACAGACTTGGCCCTGGATCCTCCTATATTTTTCACTCATCCTACTGTGGGACCTCTGAGGAGGAGCTGCCGAGCGTCACTTTGCTTCGACTCTTAAGTGGCTGCTTAGATGGGGGTGGGGGGTGGTATCGGGCAGCGTGGCGGGGGCAGGAGCTGTGAAGACTATGAGAGGCTCCTTTGAGCCTTGGTTTCCCCATCTGTGAGAGGGGATCACTGATCCCACCCTCAGGTACAGTGAAGCTCAGATACAGTAAGGTACTTGTGAGCGTGTGTTTGTGAAAAGCTCGGTCCTCCTCAGAGAGCAGCTCCGCTCAGCGCGTGGGGAACCACAGGCAGGAAGGCACCTGTCCGCTCGCTTCCTTCCCCGTGCCCCGCCTTGATGCTGGCCTTGTCATCTTCCCTCCTTCCTGCCGTCTGCTTCAGGGAGGTGTGAAGACAGGACTTTTTTTTTTTTTAAGATGTATTTATTTTAAGAGGCAAGAGGAGAGAGAGAGGTGGGGTGGGGAAGGGACAGAGGAAGAGGGACAGTCTTCAGTAGCCTCTGTGCTGAGCACAGATCCTGGGGCTCCATCCCATGACGACTGTGCCCCCCAGTCAGGCATTTTTAAACCAAGCACCAAGGAGACGGTGGCCTATGCAGGTCTAAATGAACCATAAGAAGACCCACATTCCCAGATTTCTGGACTGTCTACTTTTTGTCATTTGTCGTGACTGGGCTCAGGGTGACAATACGTTCCTTTTTCCTGTAGTGAAGACAGAGGCAGCTTCCGGGGCTCGTCCCCTGCAGGGTCTGCTGAACTGTCTGAAGGAGATCCCGGAGGCCCGGCACAGGCGTCCCAGCCCCTGGGCAGTGGGGGACCCACCACTGCAGGAGGACCCAAGGGCTTGCCCAAGGAATTCTGGAGGTAAAGGCCACTGGCTGGTCCGGGAGGGCCCCAGGACGATAATCTGTTTCCTTTTCCAGCTCCAAGCGGGCCTCCACATCAGACCCTCGGGGCCTTCCCTCTGCGAGTAGGTTAGCGTTGCCATGTGTCAGGGGCCATCCCTGTAAAGGGAGCTAGGCATGTAGGAAGTGCTTCAAAAATCCGTGGTCACTATCCAGCTTGGCTGTTCGAGTAGAGCTGAAAGTTCCAGAAGGGAGGAATGGAGCATAGGGAGGAGGAGGCCGAGAACAGAAGATAGAGCTCTGGGCCAGCAGACACCTGGGGCATGATTTTGAATTGGGCGTTCTCATCATGTTCGTGTGGGCTGGGGTCGTGTTCGCACACACTGGTGCTGATGTGGCATTCCTCAGTAGAAACATCTGGAGGCGCCCCACAGGGGCCTGGGGCAAGATGGGGGTGTGAGCTGCTCCATGTGCTGCTGTTCCAGCCGTGACCGCCTTGGAAGCCAGGGGCCTTGGGAGCCCCGTCCTGACCCTATATCGGCCTCATGGGGGCTTCCCACAGGGCCCAGACCCCTCCAGACCCCTCCTCCCGGCCCCGGTCCGGGAGCTGGCAGCATGCTCTCTGTGGTGAAGATGGAGGACGGCTGGGCCCAGAGCCCCCCAGTGCCTGCATCCTGTCAGCTCAGCAAGTGGACCCGCAGCCCCGCTGCCACCAGCAGCCAGGGGGGCGATGGAGAAGCCAGAGGGGTCCAAGTGCCCAGCTGGGGTCCCCTAGCTCAAGGTGAGGCCTGGGGGCATCTCTGAAGTCCTCCAGTGGGATTCTCTGCCCCACCAACAAGGTTCTGCCAGTCCGAAGGGGAGAGAGCAGGTCCAGCCAGCAGGGGGAGGACCTGGCGGGCCTTCTTGGGCGGTGACTCCCTTCTCTTCACCCGCGTCCTCCCTGATCTGGGCCCCTGCCTGGGAGCTGTCCATTGTAGGGCCTTCCATTTACAGAACTTTCCTGCCTGTCAGGAAGCTGGCCGCTGCGTACGTGTGGGTCTCTCCACGCCACCCTGGGCTGGGGTGCAGACTTGCCCTTGCCCCGTGGGAACAGAGAGTGAACCAGAGTCCCCCACAGGGTGTCCTGCCTGGCAGGCCTCCACACCCATGTGGGCCTTGTCGGCCCTGCAGAAGGCAGGTTGGGGCCGGGCCGGGGGCACGTGCCCGAGATGGTGATAGGGCCATCTCCCCTGTCCCAGCCGGCAGTGCCTCGAGCTCACCCCTGGAAGCCCTGGAGGCCTGTCTGAAGGGCATTCCCCTGAGTGGGTCGTTACCTCCCCAGCCGCCGGCCGCCTCTGGATTCCGGAGCCCTCAGCCAGGAGACCCCGGGTCTCAGAGGCCCGAGCTACAGCCCTGCAGATCCCACGGTGAAGGTAGACGGGCCCCTGGGCTCAGGGGTGCTGACGACATCGTTAGGTCCCTTGTTCCTCCTCCTGGGCCTCTGGCGCTGCAGGCCCTTCTGTAGCCCCCTTACGGACGCCTCCCTTGAACGGTTCCCAAATGTGGTGGGAACCCGGCTCTTCCCTGCCCACTGTCCCCTCAGAGGGCTCTTACTTTCCAGCCCTGTGAGACCTACAGTGGGGTTCACGTGGGTTTTTTAACCAGTGCTTGAGCCCCTAATCTAAGGGGAGATCCTTGTGGGAGATCCTTTGGGGTAGGTGTCCTGGGTGCCCACCCCCAGCCCAGGGCCCAGGGGACCTCTTGTCCAGTGGCTTTCTCGTGATGTCAGCTGTGCTGTTTCCTGCAGAGGTGGCTGGGGGTCCTCTTCTGGCTCTGAGTCTGCCGGGCTATGTGAGAGGCAGCCCTGCCCTCCCGTCAGGTCCCCATGGCACCCCTCCCAGCTTCTCCTCATCCAGCAGCACCGATGGGGACCTGGACTTCCAGAGCCCTGGGGGCAGCAAGGGACGTCCGTGGGGAAAAGGTGAGCTGGGAAGCCTGAGGCTGGGAGTCAGTCCTGGGGAAGGACGAGAGGCCTCCGCGCCTTCCGTCATGTCTGAGCCACTGGGGCAGGCTGCCGTGCCCGGCGTCTGGAGCCCAGCGGGGGGTGTCGGGCCAGGAGCGGACACGGGACTTGACACAGGCTGACAGTGGGCACTTAGCTCCGAAGGGGCAGGACTGCATCTAAGACCCCTTACAAAATAGAAAGAGGTCTCCTCTAGTGTCAACTTTTTCCTTATCCCAGCCACAAAGAAATGCCTATAATATTAGACTGACCTCTGACCTAGGAAAAAATATTCCAAGGTTCATGTAAGAGCACTTTAAGGAGTGTCAGTGGTGACCAGGGGCTGGTCAAGTGCCACCCGTGGGGCAGGGGCGGCGACGGTGAGCTGTCACACCTCTTTGGAATCCCGCAGGACTCTTTAATGTCCCCTCTTGACCTTTGTCCCCACTTGAATCATCCAAGCGCTCTTGGTCCGCCTTGTCCACAGACACTGGATCCCCCCGTTGCTCACTCTGTCCTGCTGCATCTGTTGTCTGTGGAAGGCCTAGGGCTGCCCCAGGGCTCTGCTGCGGGCTCGCCAGGGCCTCCCGTGCCTGTGGCGGCCTGGATTCCTGCGCCCACCGAGGCCAGCCCCTTGCTGTGGGGGCTCTTTCCTCCCCAAATGCAGCCAGCCTTTCTTTTTAAGGTTTAGTTTTTTGTTTTGTTTTTTAAAGATTTTATTTATTTATTTGACAGAGATCACAAGTAGGCAGAGAGGCAGGCAGAGAGAGAGGAGGAAGCAGGCCCCCTGCTGAGCAGAGAGCCCGACGCGGGGCTCGATCCCAGGACCCTGGGATCAAGACCTGAGCCGAAGGCAGAGGCTTTAACCCACTGAGCCACCCAGGTGCCTTAAGGTTTAGTTTTTAATAGGTAATCAGTATTTTGTTCAAAAGCTATAAAAGGTTTCAGAGGAGAGATAGTGTTGTCCCCCAGCCCTGAGTCACCACCGCCGGCCACGCGTTCTCTTACCTTCCAGAGGCGTTCTCCATGCGGCCCAGCTGGCGGTAGAATTCTAACCGCAGGCCTCCCACCTGCTTTCTGTTTGCCATCTCCCTGTGGCACCTTCCTGAATTTTGCCTGTGTGTTTCTCGGACACTCGAGGCAGCCCGTTCCCGCTGACCGCCGCTCAGCACCGCCCGTGGGGGTTAGCGCGTTGCTTGCTCGTGTGGCCTCTGTCGGTGCACTTCGCTTTCCAAGGAACCCAAACCACAGGACAGTTCGCACTGCCTTTTAGAAGCTTCCAGCCCAGCTCCCTCTGTCGCTCTGGAACCCAGGGAGACTGCCTCTGGGGCTCCTGTGGTTAAGCTTCGCTGTTCCGGCCCCACACGGCAGCCCGAAGCGCTGGTTCTCCTTCTTCCTGCCCCGCCTGCCCCGCCACAGCACACACCTTCAGGAAAGAGTGTGGCCACGATGTCAGCTCACCCAGGAAGGGCCTTTCCGTTGTTTTTATTTTTGGTTCATCTACTTCCTGCTGCTTCTATAGCTTTGTCACTGGAATTACAATATTTTTTTTTTAGTTTTTTTAAATTTATTTATTTGTCAGAGAGGGAGAGAGAGAGCGAGCGAGCACAGGCAGACAGAGTGGCAGGCAGAGGCAGAGGGAGAAGCAGGCTCCCTGCCGAGCAAGGAGCCCGATGCGGGACTCGATCCCAGGACGCTGGGACCATGACCTGAGCCGAAGGCAGTCGCTCAACCAACTGAGACACCCAGGCGTCCCTGGAATTACAATATTTTTGATGTATTTGTGTTTTTGCCTTTCTTTCCCCCCAAGTTGTGACTGTGCTAGTGTTGGCCTTCTCAACCTGTTACGTTGTATCTGGAGGTGAAGGCCTCTGAGCGTTTCCCTCTGGCTGGTGGAGGGATCCTCAGGGCTGTCTGTGGGCAAGGCAGCAGGGTGGCCTCCCTCCCAAGGATGGGTCGCCCTTGTCACAGCCCACTGACCAGGTTCTTGTAGACGGCTCAGACAGGCTGGCCTCTTCCAGGGCTGGCCCAGACAGGCCTGCCCAGAGCTAGGACTGACATGTGCTGGGGACCAGGTGCCTGCCATGACAGGCCCAGGGCTCTGAGCCTCCTCCTGTGGCCCCAGACGTCCTGGACAGAGGGGTGGAGGCAAGGCTCCCGGGCTTCGCAGAGACTGAGCTCTGACCCTCCAAGGTTGCAAATGTGGGCTTTTCACAGGAAGCCCAGTGGGAAGCTCCCCGCTCCTGGGCCTGGAGAACTGCCTCAGAGAGATACCTCTGCTCAGGCCGCAGTCAGCCTCGTCCTCGTCCTCGTCAGGGGACAGGGTGCCCCAGAGGGCGGAGCCCAAGAACTGGACGGCAGACAAGGAAGGTAAAGCACGGCTGCCCTGGCGTGGGCGTCGAGGAGCAGAGGAGGGTGACTGTCACATAGCCAGCCCCGGCCCTGCCCCCCCACGCAGCTGGCCGGGCTCCAGCCAGCCCTGAGAGGAGAAGACGCCCTGGAAATGGCCTGGGCAGAGGCTTTGTGAGGCCAGGAAGCCGGACGGTGCTGCCAGCCTCTCCGTAGTGGGTGGAGTACGGGCAGGGTACCCAGGGCTGCATCGGGGCTGGGGCCGGGGCCGGGGCTGGGGCTGGGGCCAGGGCTGGGGCCAGGGCTGGGGCCGGGGCTGGGGCTGAGGCTGAGGCTAGGGCCGGGGCCGGAACTGGGGCCTGCCAAGGAGACAGATTGCAAGTCCCATCTCCGGCTGCTCGAGTCCAGGCCTGAGCCCGGGCCTTGGCACAGAGCATCTCTCGATCCTGGCTGTGTTGGGCCTGCATGCCTTGGTGTCCAGCACATTCGTTGAGCTGTGGGGCCCCCAGGAATCCAGGTGCTGGAGTCTGGGGATAAAGAGGTCCTGGAAGATTTGGGCGGCTCCTGGGAACATCTGTAGGCCTGGCATATGTCCCACAGCTGGCGCTCATGTGGCCCAAGAAGCCAGCAGTGGCAGAAGCTATGCTGTCTGGTGACTTCCTCGCCTCAGTGCTCCACGGGGCTGACAGACCTCTTCTCGTTGAAACAGGACTGAGAGGCGAGGCCGGGGAGCCAGTTCATCTGGGACAGGGTCAGGGAGAAGCACCCACCAGCAGCTTCCGCCTGACCAGCCCCCAGGCGCTTACTTCCAGCGGTGTCCCCGTCTGCTACCAGCGAGGGCTCAAAGACCACGGGGCTGCCAGGCCGGGGCCGTGGAGGTGGCTCCCAGATGGTGAGCTGCCAACTGCCCTGGTGTTTCTCGGCATGTCTTCCCTCCCAGTAAAATCCTCCCATCTTTTCTGCTCCTTCCATCCCTGCCCAGGGCCTGGGCTGCATGCAGGAGCGCGCGCATTTCCCAGACCCCTGCTGCCGCGCTCCGACGTGTGCCTGAAGAAGCCCATAAGCCGGACCGCTGGACGGACGGGGGTGGGGGGGATGGTTTTCAGCGGCCGTGGGGTTTCTCTGGGAGATGACTGGTTGTTTCCCTTATTGTAGTTGTTGCCTGCGGTCCCGGGTGGGCGGGGGATCCCCTGCTATTTCCACTGCTCGTTTGTTCTTAGAGCACAGTTCCTTCCCGGCCCTGCCGGAGTGGCTGGCAGGGTCTGGCTTATTTGGATAAATAAGTATTCTAAGTATTCCCAGCAGAGGAGCGCCGGCTCCGGGGGGCTTCCCGTGGACAGGGCTGCGTCTCCGCTCTTGGACCGCTGGCCCTGAGTGAAGCAAGTAGCGGGGCCTGCCCGGCTCTCATACCCGGGGCCTGTCTGCAGCCAGACCGCCGGGGGCTGGTGCCAGGGACTTGGGACTTCAGGAAAGCTGCCCGCTGCCTTCGCTCCCCTGTACCTTCCGTGGCCAGAGCGGGAGCTCTACAGGGTCTCCCAGAGCTAGAGGGGCCTCCTGCCTGTCATCCGGCCGATGGACCGAATGTTCTTCTGTTGCCGTTTGCCCAGGTGCTGCCCCGAAGCCCTCCCCGCTCCGCTGTCTGGAGAACTCTCTGAAGGGGATCTTGCCTGGGAGGCCCTTGCGCTTCGCCTGCTTGGCAGGTCCCAGCCCCAGCCCCGGCTCGAGCTCGAGCTCAAGCTTCAGCAGCTCAGAAGGAGACGAGCTCTGGCAGCTGCTCCCACAGGGTGAGCCGTCCCCACCCCTGTGTTGCCAGAGAGGGACCGCCTTCCCGGATGCAAGGCTCCTGGCCCCCTGTCCCTGTGCCCAGGCGGCGCCCCCACTGGCAGTGGCCCCGGTGAAGGCCCAGGGAGAGCGGAGTCCGGGGGGCCCCTGCCGGCTCCGTGCCGGTGAGCCCAGGGGCTCTTGGGAGGGGGCCTCGATTCTCCCTTGGCCTGACTCTTGCCAGAAGCTCTCTGCTTTGGTCACGCTTGAGTTCCCTGCAAGCTGAGCCTCCCCTGACAGAGAGGGTGGGGCAGGGCGTGGGGCCCCAGGATGGTTGAGCAAGTTGTGTTGAGTGAGGAGGCCGGCAATGAACCCAACACGAATACATCGTCGCTACAACACGCGCGCGCCGCACGCGCTGCTACCGGCTGTGCACACAAGGAGTGTTGGTCCCCGGCCCGTCCCAGGGGACGCGCTCGGCAAGGGAAGCCCGAGGCGCTCTCCCAGCCCATGTAACTCGTAGGGAACCCCGTGGACATTTACCCCCTGGGGCTAGTCCTGTGGTTCTTACTATCATAGGACACGTGTAGGCAAAAGCCATCAGGGGACTTGGAGGAACCAGATTTGTCCCCCCAGCCCCTGCGGCGCGCGTGGCGCCGGGTCGGGAGGCACAGCAAGAGCTGAGCGCATGGCCGGGACTTGGCCTTTCGTGGGCCCCAGGGCAGGGTGTCTGGGTTTGGAGGGTTCACGCTTTCCTGGGGAGTTTGAAGCGTCCAAGCGGGAGTTAGGGACGGCGAGCGAGAAGCGGGGTCTTTCAAGTGGCCGGTTCTCTAAATCTTCTTGATGCTGGGCCTTCTGGACGGGGGCATCTGTGGCTCGGGCGGGCCAGCCTGGCTCCTTGTCTGGTGGCTTTGCTCGTGGCTGTGCCGGGCCTCCGATGGCACGTTGAGCTGAGATGGATGTGTTCGGAGTGGACAGCACGGCGAGCAGGAGCTTTAAGTCGGTGTGTGTGTGTGTGTGTGTGTGTTGGTAGTAATATAAATTGTCCAAATTTGATGATAAACAAGAACTGTCCTCAGTGAGATTCTCCCACATGGGAGAACTTAGAGGCTGTCCTGTCAAGAAATGCGGCCTGCTTCCCCCCGGGCAGCCTCGCTCCTCAGTCCAGGCCTGACCTGTTGTTTCTCCCCGCAGGAAAAGCAGAAGAGAAGATGGGGGGCAGGTTCCAGCTGCCCTGGAGAGACGTGTCCTCGGGAACCCCGGGCCGGCCTGCCCCCCCGGGCAGTGCTGGAGGAGGTAGGGGTGCGGTGAACAGTTGGGAAGGGAGTTCTCCGCCAACGCACGCTCCACGCAGTCCTTGGCCCCAGCACGGGCTGGGCCGCACCATGTTCCTCACGTGGGACACGGCAGAGTGGGCTGGGCACAGGCAGTTCCCCATGGCCCATGGGGTGCCCCCAGTGCGTGCCTGGAGGAGCCTCACTGGGCTGGGCCTGCAGATCATGGCCCGTTCCGTCTGGTCCCTCCGGCCTTCACCTCGTGGGAGAACTAGAGGTGTCACTTCCTGGCTGCAGAGGATTCCAGAACTGATCCAGTCCACCCGCATCCCACGTGCCCCGGCGAGCCATTCAGCCGGGGTTGGACTCCCCGACAGGCCGAGCGCATCCGTGCTGCACCCCATTTCACCAGTGTTTGAAAGTTGAAAGTTCCATTTTTTAGGCCGTGTTCAATATCCGTGTATCGGAAGGGGTATCCACACCCCAGGTGGTCTGTGCTCTTTCTGCAGGGGCCACTGGGAACCCCTGCCCTGCCGCTCAGCCGGAGAAAAGGCCTGGCCCGGGGCCCTGCCAGCCTCTTGGATCAGTCCCTGGGCCCCTGGCCTGGAAGTCCAGGGTCAGTGAAGAATCCGGGGGTCTGGGGCCTGGAAACGGAAGACCCAGTGTTGCAGGTGAACTGGTGGCTTCCCCGTCCCCTCAGGTCGTCAGGGGCCCTGCGGGCACAGGGTAGGCAGGGGGTCAGCGGGGCGCAGCTTGTGCCCAGCGGCCTCCCATCTCGTTCAGGTCAGAGGCACGAGGGCTCTTACCTCGAGGCCCAGGTCGTTATTTCATTCACTGTTTCCTCACAGAAATAGCTGGCTTTTTCCTGAAAGTATTTTCTAGAGACAAGCCTACTGGCGTAGATCATACCCAGAATCAGAGTCTGGGGTTTGACGGGACTTTCCAGAGAGATGAGGAATCGGGCCCTGGAGTGTTGAATGATCTGGCCAAGGGCATCTGGAGAGATGGGGTCAGCGTCACACCTGGCCCCGGGAAAGCCCTTCCCTGTACCTGGCAGGGGCCTGTGGAGGGCGTGCGTGGGGCTTGGTCTCCTGGCTCACTGGGGGACCTGTGCTGGGACCCTCGCCCCGGTAGCTGGGGTGGGGGGGCCCCAATGCCAGCTCCTCGCTTCTGCGACTCTGGAGGCGCAGCCATTTTACTGAGAGTGCCGAGCTGGCCCCAGGTTGCCGGCCCCGTTGCCTCTCCCTTCGGGGAGAAGTGTGCCTGCCACGCTGCGGGCATCCTAGCCCTTAGCCCTTCGTGTGGGATCCTTCCCGAAGAAGCTGGCCAGGCAGCATTCCAGCCCGAAGGGTTAGGATTAGGTTCTCCACAGGTTCTGCACAAGTGAGGGCCTTCTCCCCTTCCTTCTGGCTGGAGCCCGGGGTGCTAAAGAGGGGACAGAGCTGGGCTGGGGTGCGGAGAAGTGGGGGAAAGCATGTGGGCCCCACCTGTCCGGGGCGGTACATGCGCTTTCCTGTGAGGTTTGCCTGGGGAACGAACGTTCCAAGGGGCCTTAGGGGAAAGGATTAGGTGATTTTTGTAAAAATAATTTAAGGTCTAAAATCCTGTGCGTCTGACCTCAGAATAGGGCGGGTAGAGGTCAGGACGGATGCACTAGTGAGCAACAGCGCTGGGCACTAATGCTGCCTCTGGTCACCCCACGGGAAGCCACCCTGCCCCGGGCTGCTCTGGCCCTCCTGGGCCCCTTTCCCAGATACTGTCCATGGCCTTGGCCTCTTGCTGTCCGCTGAGCTTTCTCCAGACCCTGCCCTCTGATGCGGTAGGGCAGGGTTAGGGGGTCTGGGATGCTCTTTGCCCTGAAAGGTGGTCCTTTTCCTAGACGGTGGGAAGGCCACTCGCTGTTCCGGGAAAGCTCGAGACCCAGTCCGGGGTTTATCCTGTCCGTGAATGTGGGGAGCAGCTGGGAGGCGTGCTGCCTTTGATGCCCGAGGCACTGGCATCCATGTCCTCAACCCTGAGCCACTTCCGTCCCATCTAAAGCCAGGCCTGAGCGGCTGGGGACGATGCTGAAGGGGCCCCGTCGGGGGAACGAAAGGTTCTGGCAGCCCGTGAACTCTGACCCCATGTCCCTGCTTTGGTTTCAGCAGGGACCCACGGGAAGCCACTTCCCAGGGGCCTGCCTGAGCCGCCCGCTGCGGCTGCTGTCCGGCCGGCTGTGCCGCAGGTGCCCCCACCACCATGCCCCTGCGGAAGCTGTCTGCAGCCCGAGCTCCGCAGCCTGGGCGCCGCCCTCTCCGAGAAGCTGGATCGGCTCGCTGCGGCCCTGGCAGGCCTGTCTCAGGAAGTAGCCACCATGAGGACCCAGGTGGATCGGCTGGGGAGGCGCCCTCGGGGCCTTGGGCCCAAGTGCCAGGCTTCCTGGCCGTGGGCCCCCTCCCGGGGCTCTCGCTGGGCTAACGGCCCTGCGTACAGACAGCTGCCCTACTGGAGACAGAAGGGCCCCACCAGGCCGAAACCAAAGATCCTGCGTGCTCAGGCGGAAGGCGGCAGGGCTGGTGACACGTCAGGCCTTTCCTGCCGAAGGTTCCGCCCGGCATCCCAGCTGCCTCTGGATGCCCCCACGGCAGAACCTTCTGGACCCAGTTCCAGCCCTTCCCAGCAGCCGCTCTCCTCAGCACGCAGCTGCCGCGCCGTGGTGCCTGTGCATGCCTCCCTTGGACACTCCGGGGGTCCCCAGAGTCCCCCCACCCCTACAGTGCCTACCGCCTTGCCCCCACAGATGGCGTCTGCAGGCAGAGTCGAGGCAGAGCCGCTGTTCGCGGCTGCGGTGCCGCCAGGGGCCCGGAGCCGGCCCAAGGATCCAAACGGCCTGATGGCGGGGGTCCAGAGAGCCCTTGAGGAGCAGCTGTGGGGTGGGGAACACAGGGCCCCGAGGTGGGGCGCCCCTAACCACCTTCTTCATCAGCTCAGTCCTGCTGAAGCTGTCCAGAGCCTGGCCACTTCGCCTAGGGGCTGTCCCACGCCCTCACCCTGCTCCGGCCGAGCCTTCCCTGCTTGCGGGCCGTGAAGGTGCGGGGAGCTCCGCCGTCGCCTGAGCGCCCCAACTCCGTGCCGCTGTTCGCTCAGGGAGGCCACTGTTGGGGCGCGTTTCTCAGCCACGCCTGTGGCCTTCTTGGCACAGGTTCATTCAGATGCTGCGTCCCTGTCTTGTCCCTCCCGCTGGGACGGCCCTAGCCGGCCGCGGTCTGCTGGGCCCACAGGCACGTGCGCACCACGCTTGCCTGGCCACTGCGTCAGCCACAGAGGGACCACGAGCTCCCCACTTCCTAGCATCCGCCCTCCCTGATCTCAGCCCGGAGGAGGGCTTGGCCCTTGCTTTCCTGGTGAATCGGGGGCCTGGGTTTCCTTTGGAGAGAGCCCTGCCCCGTGGCTGAAGCTGGATTTGCCCGTGTGGAGTCAGGCTAGCTTGAGAGCAGTGGGGTGCAGAGGTAAAGGCCCTGGGCTCCTAGGAAGGAGCTGCCCGTGGTTCTTTTCCCAGGACGAGTACCTGGTCGGCTCCGCTGCCTGCCTCTCCACACCCTTGGGAGAACTCAGCCAACTCCCAGAAGGCTGGGGAGATCAGCCGCCGAACAGAATTCCCAGAGGAGTCCTTGGAAGAGCCCCTCGAGTTACACCGCGAGCCCAGACCACAGAGCACAGCCCAGTGAGCATAAACAGTGGATACTCACTCTCTCAGCCTGGAGGCCAGAGTCCAGGGTCGGGGGGGTGGCCAGGCTGGTTCCTACTGACGCAGTGAGGGAGACTGTGCCCCGGGGCTCCCTCCTGGCTTCTCACTGGTCATCTTCATGTCCACACGGCTTTCTCTGCGCCTGCGCACGTCCAGATTCCTCCTTTGTGTAGGGCAGCAGCCGTGTTGGACTGGGCCCACCCCTGTGCCCTCGATCACCTCTTTAAAACTCTGTCTCCAAATAAGGTCACATTCTTAGGTACTGGGAGTTAGGACTTCAACATGAATTTGGGGGACACAATTCAAACCGTAACACATGTAAGGGGCTGGTTAGCTTTGTTGACTTTGTCTTGGGAGACGAAGGCTTGACCAAGGGGTCCCCAGACCAGAAGGGCCTGCTGTGCACCCCCGCCCCCTCGCAGGTGGCACTCAGTGGTATACTGGGAGTGCTGCCTGTGGCTTACCTGCCTCGGGTCTGTCCCCAGGGTCAGATCTCTTCCCCCAACCTTATGTTCCCACTTTCGTCCTTATTGGATGCGAAGAATCTTCAGGAACTGTCTTGTGCATACATTTCCTAGGAGGAGCTGCCCGGCAGGCTCTGCCATCAGGGAACACAGGTACCCGAGCTGAGACCCAGGCCAGCTCAAAGGGGCTGAAGCCTTGTGGCTGCCGTGCCTGCTCAGGGCCGAGGGACACGCAGCCGGCCGCTGGGGCGGGAGGGAGGGGAGGGGCTGGGCTGACAGCCCGTCACCGAGCGGGTGATTGCAGCGTGTTCAGGACTGAGTCCCGGGAGGACTGTCTCAGAAGCTCATGTCCAGGAGATCACGTCATTGGATGTTTAGGCCGCCTCTTTCCAGGTAGCCATACTTGGTAAGAGAGTAAGGAACAGAAAACTTCTAGACTTTCTACTCGGAGACCTCAGGAAGATGAGTCTGGTCCTCTCTTACAGGCTTCAGTGAGCGAGGCTGGGCACGTTTTGGAGAACATGAAAGAGACGGACAGGGCCGGGGGGAAGGGGTGGAGAGTGCGGTCAGGATGACGAGGGTTCTGGGTGCCCCTGCTCAGCCCTCCCTTGGTCCTGCCCGTTGGCCTCCTGTCCCTTCCCCTCTCAGCAGCGGTCAGAGGGGTGAGCACCTACCTTGGGCATTTTAGGGTTTTGTTTGGTGGACTTCATAAATATCAGGCATCACGCAGACCCTGCAGCGTGAAGGAGCAGATGAGCTCAGAGGGCATAGGTGACCCTGAATTTGCACAGCTTGTCCTTGGCGGCGCCTGCAGGAGCACCGCACCCCTGCTGGTGCTTGGCAGCGGGGCACATGCCCTCACCTGCCGGGGAACCCTCCTTCCGGTCTTCATCTCTGCTGCAGACAAGGATGCTGAGGGCCAGCCCAGGCTCAGTGGTCCAGACCCACCCCAACCATATAGGAAGCTCAAGTCTTTTTTTTTTTTTTTTTTTTTTAAGAATGTGGAAAACACGTAATAAAATGAATGGTAAGAAGCTTCCTGATCTGCGTGTTTGCATCACAGGCCTACTGCCACACGAGCACAAAACCCTTTCATGGTTGGTAGCTGGAAAATGTAGACTCGCTCATTTGGTGGAAAATCTGTGCCGTTTAGTCCGTGTGCATCTCCTTCACCTGCTTCCCGAGGAAATGTGGTCTTTGGTGAGAGGAACAGAGGGGCCTTTTTGAGCTCGGGAATTCCAGGGGCCCAGGGAGCGGGCTTGCAGGGAGAGAAGAGAAGGTCTAGCTCTGCATGTGCCCATTTTGGGTGTTAGGCTAATGGCCCCCAGCTCACCTGGATACAAACCTCCCCCACCCCAAGCTCATTTCAGGGAGTTTGCCTTCTGATGCCTAAAGCAGGAAAGTGAGAAGGGGCTTAACCTGCCAGAGTCTGAGCAGGCTCCCCACAGCCTCCAGGCTGGCAGAGGGGTCTAGTGGGAAGGGGGCTGCTGTGGGGTGGATGGGTGTGTGGACTGCTCTTGGCTGCTCGATGTGTCCCCTGATGTTACTGCTCCCTCCCGGAGGGGCTTGGCACACTGGCAGGCCAGACTTCACCTTTTTTTTTTTTTAGATTTTATTTATTTGACATAGAGATCACAAGTAGGAAGAGAGGCAGGCAGAGAGAGGGGCGGGGGGTGGGGGGGAAGCAGGCTCCCTGCCGAGCAGAGAGCCCCATGCAGGGCTCGATCCCAGGACCCTGAGATCATGACCTGAGCCAAAGGCAGAGGCTTTAACCCACTGAGCCACCCAGGCACCCCTTCACTCCACCTTTTTGTGTGTTTCTGTTTCAGATGTGGCTTCTGTAAAGAGCCCACAGTGCGATTTTATTTTTTATTTTTATTCTTATTTTTTTAAGATTTTATTTATTTGACAGAGATCACAAGCAGGCAGAGAGGCAGGCAGAGAGAGAGGGGGAAGCAGGCTCCCCGCTGAGCAGAGAGCCCGATGTGGGACTCGATCCCAGGACCCTGAGATCATGACCTGAGCTGAAGGCAGAGGCTTAACCCACTGAGCCATCCAGGCGCCCCGCAATTTTATGTTTTTAGCGCTCTTACTCCATTAATGTGTAATTATGATTTAGATTTTAATATACAGTCTTATTTTGTGCTTAACGTTTGTCTCACTTGTTCTGGGTTTTTCCTCCTCCTGCCTTCTTTTTATTTTATATTTTTTAAAGATTTTATGTATTTTTTTTTGAGAGAATGGGCAAGGGGGGAGCAGAGGGAAGACGAGCAGACGCCCTGCCAAGTGCAGAGCCCGATGCGGGGCTCTATCCCACGGCTCCAAGCTCATGACCGGAGCCAACATCGAACCAGATGCTTAACTGACGGAGCCAACCAGGTGCCCCTCCTGCCTTCTTTTTAATTAACAGTGTTGTGGATATTGTCTGTATTTAATAATTTCATCTTCCTTCTGTTAACCTCAACATTTAAAGAACTAGGAGGAAAAACATCCGAATTTACAATCACATTTGGACATTTTTAGCATGTCTTTTTTCAGAAATTGATAGAACAAAGCAGGAAAGATACAGATTTGAATAAGCCAACTAATAAAATGGGCTTGATGGATGAATGTACAGAACACTGAGCCATAGGACCACAGAAGGCCATCCAGTGTGTTTCCGGCTCCTGCGGCCACCTTGGTGGGGGGCGGCTCCCCAGTGAGTCCCCAGAGGGCACGGAACCGAGTCCTAGGCAGTGGGCTGGCATTCCGAGCTTTCCGTAAGTGGCCACGGCCGGCAGGACACTCGCCACCCTGCGATCGCGCACAGATTTCTGTTCCAGCCGGGCTGGGCCTCTGGCCACTCCCTGGGCAAGCTGAGTCCAGGCAGGGGCCTTGCTGCTCCCTGTCAGCAGTACCCTTCCTCGATGGTCTTGCTTTGACTAAGTTCACTTTACTAGCAAAGTCCAAAGTGGGTTCCTCCACTGAGACACCAGCCCTCTGAAGGGATAAGTCACAACAGGGATGACTGGTACTCAGTAAGCACTCCCTGCGTCCAGGAATGGTGCCAAGGGCTTGCAAAGTATTAAATCCTCAGAGCAGGGGCGCCTGGGTGGCTCAGTGGGTTAAAGCCTCTGCCT